>CAKNWT010277258.1:0-25344 GCA_932066315.1 Andricus coriarius | reverse complement strand
CCCCCCCCCCACGAATCTTTACTTAGAGGGAGGATATGAGGTGGGAAGGGAAGAATTTCTTACGCAAGCTTCCAATTTTTAAATTATTATTTTTTTAAATATGCTCATTGAAACCTGTTTTAGCTATTGAAATTACTTTTTATGCTATTATACACATTTCCTCACAGGAATAGGATATACCGGGATATATTCGTTAAAATCCTTTTAACTTAATTTTTTTAATCCTACATAGGACTCTTGAAATCTCTTTAAAACGATTAACCTCCATAGAAATCCATCAAATTTCAAATTTTTTAGTAGGCTCATTCCACCCTGTTTTGGCTGTTAAATTACTTTTTATGCTATTATACACATTAGATCGTTATTCGTTTTTTTAAATATAATATATTTGTTGATGCAAGAGGTGTAAGAGTTTATGTACCTGGGCTTCCTGTGTTGGAGGAATGGGGGAGTAGATGGTATATACAAAAGAGAGGATAGGAGGGCAAATGTGATGATGAGGCAGGTATGGGGGTTGGGAAAGAAGTTGTTTGCAGAATATTTTGAAAGGAGAATGAAATTGTTCGACTCGCTAGTGATGAGTGTCCTACTATATGGAGTTGTGGTGGGGGGGGGGGGTAGGAAAGTGAAGAGGTAAATAGGGTACAGGAGAAGTATGTAAAGTGGACACTTGGATTGGCAAGGAATACACCTAATTATGTTGTTAGGAAAGAGACGGGGAAAACGAGTTTATGGATTATAATAGGGAGTCGGGCGTATAAGTATGAGGAGACATTTTTGGAAGAGGGGTCAGGGAGAAGGCAGCAGGGGAGGAGAGAATAAGAGAATCAAGGTTTAATGGGAACTACGGATGGATTATGCCAAGGAAGAAAGCATAATATTTTTGTGCTAAAGGAGAACAAGGAAGTCAGGAGATAATAGCGAGGTCGAGATGTGGTTGCATGGAGGGCTTTAATAGGTTCTGGCTTGCCAGGGAGAAGAGGATGTGTGAATTGTGCAGGAACCGTTTTGCAAGGGTGGAACACTGGTTGGAGGATCGCGGGGTAGTTGAAAGGAGTGGGATAAGCATGGTGGTATTGGTGCATGAAAGAGGGGACAAAAGGGCGGTAGGGTGAAGGGGGTATGTGGTAAGACGGAAAAGAAGAAAAGGAAGGAGGAAGAGAAATGGAGAAGGGAAGTTTGTAAAGAGAAGAGGAAGTAGATATAAGTTCGCTATATATATTGTAAATAGTAGGTAAGTATTAGATAGTAACCGTGGAGGCAGAGTTCGGCAATGCGAGAAACTGTGGCAATGCGAGCGAGGCCATTGAGTTAAGGTGTGGATGGATGTTAGTTTATAAGAATTAATTTTAAGAAAATTCTGTAATTATGGAGGTGTAAACACGTCAATTTTTCAAAGCCAGTAGGCCGAAAAATAAACGTTTATCTACCTATAATATATTGGTTGAAATGCTTTAAATTCGTTGATATCGTATCTTGAAATATCTTTAAAGAGATTAACATCCATGGAAATCTCTCAAATTAATTTTTTTGTTAATATGCTAATTGAAACCTGTTTTGGCAATTGAAATTACTTTTTATTTTTTTTTGTATTATATAATATATTCTTTAAATCCTTTGAATTCTATGGATATCGTGCATAGTCTCTTGAAATATCTTTAAAACGATTAACCTTTATGGAAATCCCTCAAATTTCTTTGAGATTCGGCGAAATATTTTGAATTCCATAAAAACGCTTGAAATCTTCAAATTTTCATAAGAATCCCTTATAAGAATCTGTTGAAATACCTTAAAATCTATACAAATGCGTTCAAATCCTTGAAATTCTGTGAAATATTTCGAAATGTTACGAGATACCTTGAAATCATTCAAAAATTTTAAAAATATTGAAAAAGCCATTTCAATTTCTCGAAATTCCGTTAAATATTTTGAAATCTCGCGAAAGCATCAAAATTCCTTTAAATCCTTTAAAATTCGTGAAAATACTTCTTCAACTCTTTAATTAAAGTCCCATGAATTCCCGTGAACTCTTTTGAAATTTCATACAATTTCTTAACATTCCTTGAAATCCCTTAAAACTGTTTGTAATCGGCAGAAATCGTTCTTAATTCCTTAAAATCACTCAAAATCCATCCTTATCCTTCATTATCTCTTGAAATCCCGTAAAATCAGATTAAATTACTTGAAGTCCCTTAAAATCCTATAAAATCACTTGAAAAATTGAGATGGTTTTTTAAATTTTACTAGGAATATATTCAAACTCTTGAAATCTTTTACAATTATTTGAAAATTATGAAATCTCTCGTAATCCTTTGGAATCGTATTAAATACCATACAACCTTGGTAATAATTTGAAATTTTTTGAGATCACTTAATATCCCTAACAGGCGTTGGAAATCTCGCTTATGCCGTAATAATTTTTTAATTGTTTTAAATACTTTGTGGTCCCTTAAAATGCTTTGATATCCCTTGAAATCTATTGAAATCCTTTCAAATCACTAAAAAAATTTCAAATATTTTGTAATCCCTTTCAATCTTTCAAAATATCGTTTCCAGTAAAAATAATTGATATACTGTTGATATATTGAGTTAAAAATATGAAATCTCACGTAAGAAGGGGGAAGGGTCACACAAATCTTACGCATTATTCATACGTATACGTAATTATTGGACGTTCCCTCATGTCAACTTAAGATTATTTTTAGACCAAAATGCTAGTAGCAATTTTTTTATTATTATTTGTAAGAACGTCCTAATAAAATCCTGAAACCCTCTGGTCTGAAACTGTTATAAAATTTGTTTGTTAACAAAAAACGAAAAAATTATACGTTTTTTCAAAATATATTTGTGGATTGTTACTTTTTGTGAAGATATACAGAAAAGTGTGTTAATAATGTTTTGTTAATAATATTTTGTAGAAAAGAAAATAAGCTTAAAAATGAGCCGTCATCTAACCCTGTGTTACTAATAGTTTGAATGTCATAAATTTGTTGTAAAGATATGGTTTTCTGTATTACATCTTATCTATGAATAATTTTTATTGCTGTATTAAGTCCGTGAAGTCAATCGTCCAAAGTATTAGAAATCTTTTTTTTTTCTATTGAGAATCTAGAATTGGCAGAGGAGCGGTGAACATGTTATTAAAAACAATAATATTTGTTGCAAATTTTTTGTTGTTATTTGGCATTTGTTGAATCGCTCATTACATAGTGATAATTCACAAGAAATGTAAGTCACATTAATTTTTTTTCCTATTTCAACAACAGATTGTTATAGATAATAATATTTTTTCCATACCTACTCATATTTGAAAGATCTGAAAAATCAAGTACAATCATGTACTCAAGAGGATGTCAATTATATTTGTTCTGATCTTCTATTCGAAAAATATGCAACTTCAAAAAAACATTATTAATCAAAATGTTTATGAAAAATATAATACAATCTAAAATAAAAAATCTGCAACATTATAATATTCTCAGGCTTTTAACGTGATTTGTTTCATCAATGAATATTTGTTTCATCAAGATAGGTAAAATTATGTACACTTAGGTTAAGCTTTATTATGCCTATTTGGTTTATTATATATTTTTTTCAGAATTTAGTCTTAGGATTTTATATCGGCGTATATTTTCTTCATGTGGAATTTTTTAGCAGGTCAAAAAGTTTTAATTTACAATAACATATATCTGGAATCCTAGAATGCATTGGTATAAGTAAGGCGGCGGTAGGTAAGGAGCAACTATGGGGGTGGGTCTAGGAGATGAGAAATCGAGAGAGGGTGCGGAGTCTTTGACTGACCGACTTGCCGAAAGGTCGTTTTTGCGAATACTATGTCGGGTCATCGAATCGTGTACACCTTGATCCAATTTCATTTTTGAATAAACGCGAAGTGATAGTAAAAGTGTTTGCTTTTTCAATTCGAACCAAATAGCCACAACTTTTGTGCCAAAGAAGTTGGTGACGAAGGACGATTGAGACAGTGACGCTATTTGTGAAATAACGCAAAAACTGTGAATTAACGTTAAAAACTGTGAAGTGATGGCAAAAACTGTGAAGCGAATCAAAAAAAATTTGTGATGTTGTGTTCAGTGAAGCTGGACTTGGACTTTTTATAAAAAGTATGGAGAAGGATATCAACGAGGAATGCAGCAGATGAACGTGCATTCGGATGAGAGGACGAAGTTATGCAAAGATCGGTATTAGGTGAAAGAAGAAAGTAGTAAGACGCGTGTAACAAGCTACTAACATAGTGTGGTGGGGGGAAGCCTACGAGAGGCGAACGTGACAAACCTAGGAAGTGTCAGGGAAGACGATTGGTGGGGATCTCAGGGGCCTTGTGCGCGTGGGAGAAGAGCCTTAGGCTACGTCACTTGAGACTGCAAGAGTGAGGCGCATCACGTTGGACCCAAGTGCGGAAAACGTGAAGTCACGTGACGATGCCTGGCAGCGGGGAAAAGTCAGAGCGCGATAAGCGGGCGAACCAGAGGAGTCTGGAACAGCTGAAGGCGGAATTGCAACAGGTTCAAGCAAAGCGCGAAGCTTTTATAGCAGAGTGGGATGCTTTTGCAGAATTAAGATGACAGCAAGACATTTTAAGGCGCGGACAAGATGCGGTTAGACGCGATCGCGAAGAGCAAAATGAGACCAGGCGCGACCACGAAGCACTAGATAGGGCCAGTCTCCAAAATACAGTGTCCGAGACAAGGCCCTGGGAAGGTGCAAACCTCAAAGTAGGTGAGTTGAATGACTCCGAGGGATGCTGAGGGCTACGTCCTGTATCCCAGATAAGCTGGAAGATCCGTCTGTAGTCCTTCGGCGGATTGTCAGGCACGATCGCCATCAGGGAGAAAGGACTTGCTGTGAAGATTCCTGAGTCCCAGACAAGGGCTCTTGCGGTCCATAGCAACCGGCCCTTCTACCACCTTGGAGAGGTCTTTAGGGTTGCCGTCCAGGGACAGGAGAAGCCTGCCGGGATAGAGGAAGAGCCGGATCAGACCTAAATGACGGCTTCCGGCCTTACCTCACGCGGATGATTTCAGGGATGGCTATGGATCAATACTGCTTCAAGTAAACTTAAACGATGGACAGTTACACCCGGAGTACTAAATGAGTCGCAAGACGTCAGATGCTGAGATGAAACTACACAGCTACGAGTTGGAGATGTTCACTGTAGTCATGGTCCTGACGAACTTCAGTCTATTTGTTACCCAGGTGAAAAATTTATATAAAGTTTATAAATAGTGGACAAAACACTTATATTTTTTGTTTGCTTTGTACGGAAGAATGTATAAACCAAATGAACAATATCATTGTCTTGTCCACTATATATAAAATATACATAACATTTCCACCTAGGTAGGTATTTGTTTTAAGATTTTTACAGATAGTGCTGCCTTCTAGATGACACTGCAGGAGGACAGCCTCTCACACAAAGTCTCGTGATGGGTGACGGAACTGGAAGTATTCCGGTACAAAGTCTAGCACCGACCAGGCATGAGGATGCAGCAGGAGATAATCCAGAGAGCTCATGATGTAGGACTTTTTAGAGTAAAGAAAACCACGGAGATGATATTGAGACAATACTGGATGGACAAATTGCCGAAGAAGGTCGAAGCATACATTCAGAATTTTGTTGAATGTATTCTTAGTTCCAGGAAGAAGAGCAAAGCTGAGGGATTCCTGAATCCGATTCCGAAAGGAGAGGTACCGGTGGACACTCATCATGTGAATCACGTGGGACCATTACCATTATAGAAGAAGATTTACCAGTACTTGCTGGTGATTGTAGATGGATCCACCGAGTTCGTATGGTTGCACGCGACGAAGATCCTGGGAAGTGCTGAAGTTATGCCGAACTTGCAGAATCTTCAAGAAACCTTCGGCAATCCCAGAAGAATTATAACCGATGAACACAAGGCATTCGTGTCAGACAATTTCGAGGAACATTGTCGTGAAGGAGGCATTGAACATCTTTCCGTAACAACAGAAGTACCAAGAGGGAGCGGACAGGAGTGTTCGTCAAGCTTTCAACGGAGGAGCCCCTTGAATAGTATAAACACTATAAAAAGTCTTTAACGTCCGAGAAATCAATATAAATAAATAAAAAACAATAAAAATTATTGTTCAACTCTATCAGACAATTTCTTTAGGTGTAAAAAGACCATATTTTATAATGTACTTATATCAGTTCTACAGTTTTTTATAATTTACTACGAATTTATTACCACATAAATCTCAATTATTACTATATTTTGAAATATAAAATTTTTATACATACAAGTTTTAATTGGAAGTCTGCTTATATTTTCAATGAGCACTACTAATAACTACATGATATTGACTTATGTCTGATTTTAATTCTGAATTAACTTACTAACATTTATTCCAAAGATGACTCTGACAGTTTGTAATTCATACCTAATAAAAACTGTCTGATAGAGTTGAAAAATAATTTGTATTATTTTTTATTTATGGTATAAATACATTGAGAGAGTAGAGAGGGCGATGAACAGTACATATCAAAGATCAATTGATACAAGCCATTTTTAAATGTTACTGGGAACAAAGATGAGAATTCCAGAGGACGTTCAACTCCAGGAGATCGTCGAGGAAGAGGCGAGGGTCGCCTCTGACGAAACCCGAGATCCACTACGTAGGCAAGCCAAGGAACATCGTAGCTATAAAGAGGACCCAATTTGGACCAGGAACGAAAGTAAGGATTCAATTTTTAAGCCTTACGGAATCACTAAAGTACACCAACATGAGCGTACGACATCGAGAAAATCAGCAGAGATGAGGGAGCAGAGGTATATATATTAGAAAATTACGTTGTAAACGGGGTAAGAGGGAGAGGAGTAACGCTCGCATTCCTGGAGTTTTCGTTTATTCGGTTACCTGGAGGAACATAAACATCCCAACCTTTTGGCAGCTTCAAAAATTACCTACCCTAGAAGGAAGAGTCGAGCTCATTTCACTTGGATTTCACATCTAACAACTTTTGTACACAACTTTTGTACCCATTTCCTTCGGGACCAATACGTTATGAAGTTTTGCTGACAGACGGCGCTAAGACGTCGCTTGTGACGTATTTCGTAAATCAAGAAGGAAGAAGAGAGCTTGGGAGAGCAGAAACAGACAGATTACTTGCGGTCATTTTGGAAGTCGAATTAGAAGGATGCATCAATTGGAGAACCCAAGTTTTTAACAGTTTATCTTGAAGTGAGAGTTAATTTTGAATTGTATCCGGACTTAAAATAGGGTAATCGTTACAAACATTGGCCACCCCCCAATAAGTGGCCACCTCATTTAAATATGCCTATATAAAAAAATACTCACAAATGAAACTAATAATAAATAGTACAGGAAGAATCGCAAACAATTTCACAGCATATTTGACAGGATAGGTTAGTGCATTGTAGTGCGTTTAAATGTCAGAGTAAAGTAAAACCGGTGATGCTGTATGAGCAGCCCCCTGGCACTTTCATAGATGCCTGTATTATAAAAGTTGGCTGAAAGGTGGATCACTGCCACCAGGCGAAATCGTGGCGCTGATTACCTATAGGGCCGACTTTCTTTAAAATACATGGAAAAAATTCAAATATTTATGTATTTAAAAATCTGAACCGCTTTTTCGTGTTTTTTTAATGGAAAAAAGAAGTTAGATGTCTTTGGCGTATAATAGTATAAAATATATAACGAAAAAAGTGAAATATCTTAAGTTTCTAAGTGATTAAATGTGTGAAAGCAATACGAAAAATTTTTCCAAGATAATACATTTGATATATTAAATTTAAACAAAGTAATAACAATAAAATTGTTATTATTTAAATAATTAAATAATTTAGGAACTTTAGTGTCACGATTTTAAATTAAAATTAAAAGTTTTTTGCGTCGTGAAAATTCATGTACTTAATTTAATATTAAAACATTTTATTTTAAAACAGTATAAAGTAAGTTACCAAATTATTTTGCAATTATAAAAATGGCAATAATCAAGAGGTATGTATATGAGATTAATAAAAAGGCAATTTTTAAATTTAAAAAGTATAATTCTTATGAATTTTATATGTGATATACAATTTCAATAAATAAAATGAATGCAACATGCATTTCAAAAAATTATAACTTTCCGTAAAACACAACATTAATAATATGTAATTTTATGTACAAAAAAAACGTTTATATTTTCTTTAGATTAGTTAAATTCTTCAAATTAGTTAAATTTTCTACAATTAAATTAGTTAAATTTTTAAAATGTATGCTGTAATTCTGTAATCTTATGTAGAATTAAACTTTGTCATTTTCTTTAACTTAGAGATTTATTTTTTTTATCAGCTATTTTAATTTTTGCATATTGTCGCATTCTGAGTTGCAAGTAATAATGTAAAATGTATGTTAAAACATCCTCAGCATGAGGAGTAGGGCGTATCGAAAAAAAATTTGTTTGCGTGAAGTTCTGATAGCAATGAAAGTTTATTTTGAGAGTCAAAAACACTCCCATAAAGTTTCATAAAAAAAACCTTCTGTCTCCGCGTCGTAAATAGAGCTAAAAATCACAAAAAACTAAGCACTTCTTCAAATTTGAACAGCAAAAAATTTTTTTTTGAGATTTAAATTATCAATAAAAATAGTTCAAAGCAACTGGATTTATACCTGTATAGCAATAATTCCATTAAAACATTATTTACCCTCCCGAATCGATTTTGAAGTTTCAATATTTTCTTGTAATTCAAAGTCAATAACAATTATTTTGATGTCAAAATTCCACAGCAACATATTACAAATACATTCTAATTGACGTATATCACACATTGTATGGTCCAGAAATTTACCGTAACTCGAAGAAAATAGCGAAAAACTCGACTTTTTTAGATTCTTTGAAACTTCAAAGTCAATTCGGGAGGGCAAAAAATATTTTAATGGAATTATTGCTATACAGGTATAAATCGAGTTGAACTATTTTCATTGATAATTTAAATCTGAAAACAAAATTTTTTGCTGTTCAAATTTGAAGAAGTGCTTCGGTTTTGTGATTTTTAGCTATATCTACGATGCGGAGACAGGACAAATTTTTTTTTTTTGAAACTTTAGGGGATTGTTTTTGACTCCCAAAAGAAAGTTTTCATTGCTATTAGAACTTCGCGCAAACAACTTTTTTTTCGATACGCCCTGAGAGGATTCTGCAAAAAATAGTTTATTTAAAATTTATTTATTCAATATTAAAATTTTTTTAATCATAAAAAAAATATTTTTACCAGAAATAAGTATAGCGCGTTCTCAAATTTAAATAACTGCCAATAAAAAATAGTATGCCAAGAGAATACGATGAATTATTGATACTCATATACAAATTATTTGCATTATTTTATGAAATTTTAAAAATTGTAAATAGAACATATATTTTTTTGAGCTAAAGATATTATTATTTAGTTCTTTAAATTATTTTGTTTTAAACTATTAATTCTATACCAAGAATTCATGTTTAAACTCTGGCGGAATTTTTATTTCAAAGTACAGAATAAAAAAAAGCAATATATACACAAGGGAAAATAAATACGATAATTAAATTTATACAATAACGTACCGTTCCTTCTTTGACTTTAATGTCATCTCTCAAAATTGCTTTTTGCCATTTTTAGATTGACACTTTGTCTTTTGGCACATAAAAAACCGTTGAGTTTGCTCCTCCGAACTCCAATTCTTTTTGTAACCAGAATCACAGTTCACTGCTAAACAATTCACCATGTTTAATGTTTTTTCAATTAATTATATATCACTGATCATTTTCAGCAAAAAAAAAAAACGAAAAAAGGACTCATAAACTACTAGAAAATACAAAAAAGCTTCGAATGTTGACAATTTTGCCATGTATTTTAAAGAAAGTCAGCCTTAGGTAATCAGCGCTACGCTCGGGCAATTTAGGTACTAACGTGCAGGGCAGTCAAATGTGTGCCCATTTTTAGCTTCAAGTGCCAGGGAGCTGTGTATGAGTAAGGAATTTAAACGAAACGCTGTTGAGGTTAGGAGTGTCCGCGTGTTGAAAATTATTATTTTTTAAATAGTTACGATATGGGTATTTTTTTTAACTTGAGATATCGAAATATCACCAAAAATACGCATCCTGTGAAAAAAATATCCGGCATAAAAACTTTTTATTTTCGAGGAGGAAAAGTGACTTCGAACAAATTTAACAAACCCCCCCCCCGCCTCCTCCCCCCTACCCCGCCTTAGGAGGCAGGGGGTGGGTTTTTTAAAAAGATGTCGAATAAAACTTAAGTATTTCATAAAGGAGAATCTGAATCTGTGATAAAAAATTGGGGTTCCCATATGAAATTACAAAGTTACCTCCCTGACTCCTGTGTGGGGTGGGGTAAATTTGTTCAAAGTCGCTTTTCCCCCTCGAAAATAAAAAGTTTTTATTATGCATATTTTTTCATAGAATACGTATTTTTTGATATATTTCGATGTCTTAAGTTTAAAAAAAACACCCAGTATTTTACAAAAAACTTTTAGATTTTAATTGAATTTGGTGACAATATCTGAAAAGCAAATGATATGAAATTATGTGTGTAAAAATTCATCCAAAATTGTTTAAACTGTTTTTGGACTATGTATATAGTTGTTTATCACTTTTTCTTACGAATAATGATAAAGATTATACGATTGATTATAAAAATGATTATACGATTTAGGGGCTAATCGCTGTACTTTCAAGATCAGTAATCTATAACCTGATGGGGCAAACGAGGTGGCCAGTGACTGTATTTAACCACATTTCAGTGGCTTTGACATTCTTGAGATTTTTTGATATTATTGTTAATTTCTTTAAATATCAATTATCTACTACTTTTAACGCTGAATCTACTATGGCTATTTAAATTTTTATAACATTGATTATCCATCAGTGTATTTTAGAATTTTGTTCGATGTTTATAGTGTTTTTTTACAAATTGTGAAACTGGAAAAATTCCTTAAGTAGCCAATGATTGTACCCATTACCCTCTTTCGAGGAATATTCTATCCAAGGCAATTAGCTAATTGGCAAGAATATAGCTTGGTGACGTTTTTCCTCTCTCGACATTTGGTAATAATAGTATCTCCAGCATTCATTTTATTTGATTGTAAAATTTTTAATCTAGTCAAAGACTCTAAAGATTAATTTTATCTTGACATAACAAATTCACCTCGTATATTAATAAGTATAATTTTGCCAATTTCAATGTCCGAATCATGAACACCACTTTAATGAAAAAGTTTCTTTTGAATGATTTATTGATTAATTAATATATTTGATTAAAACCTTGCTCAGGTTTCGTTCCCACGGAATCCCTCTCCTTCTGATTTTGACAATATTACAGTAGATGCCTAGTAATTTAATTTATTCGATTTTAAAGTGAAATTATTATAGTGAATTTCTAAATTAGAATCTAGTTTTTTCTTAAATCTTCAGTGGCGGGCGTCTCCACAGGCACCCGACACCAGACACTTTGTCTGGTCTTTCTTTACTAATTTTTCACATTACGTGACAAACACGCTGGGTTATCCGTGGCAAGCGTTCCAGGTAGGTAATTTTCCTATTTACTTGGAATTCCTGTTACATCCTTAATTAAAAGATTCCCCCTTTTTTAAAAAGAATTTACCTTTTTAACCCTGCTTAAGGATGATAATAAATGGTATTTTGAAAATTTTGAAAAGGCGCGCAGCGGCTCGCTCGTTATTCGGGCAATCTCTCGTGCATGGATATATCACACTTTATTTATGTTGAATTTCAAATTTCAAAATTTTTAAATAATAATAAATAAACTAATCTTATATAGGGTGTATAACTTATAAATACCAGATCAATCTTCGAAATATTGTCCATTGTTTTCGATGACCTTGCGCCACCTATCAGGTAACTGATGGATGGCATCGCGAAAGAAACTTGGAGTCTTGGAGCCAATAAAGTCATCGACGAATTTTCGAACATCGTGCAGTTAGCTATCTGCAAAAGCGTGTTGCATTGACCGGAAGGTCGAGCGTTATCATGGAGCAGCATAACTTTTCGGCTTTCTTGCCCAGTAAATGGCCTTTCCTCATCAAGTACCTCGCTCAATTTGTTTAATTGTCCGCTGCGCTGTAGCGTTCTACAGGAACTGATTGACCAGTTTCCAAAAGCTCATAATAGAGTACCCTTCATATCCCAAGGCCATTTACTAGACAAGGAAACCGAAAAGTTCTGCTGCTCCATGACAACGCTCGACCTCCTGTTGCTTACGCGACTCAGCAAACCATTTTAAACTTGGGCTAGGAAGTTATCCCGCACGCGGAATATTCAACAGACTTGGCCCATCCGATCATCACCTGTCCCGGTCAATGCAACACGTTTTTGCAGATAGGCGATTCCAAACTCTGGACGATGTTCGAAAATTCTTTGGTGACTTTATCGGCTCGAAGACGCCAAGTTTCTTTCGCGATGGCATCCGTAAGTTACCTGATAGCTGGCGCAAGGTCATCGAAAACAATGAACAATATTTCGAGGATTGATCTGATATTGATATATTTTATGATATGAAATATTTTTTTTGTTGAAAAAAGGTAACAATTAAGTTATTCACCTAATATTTGTTAAGTTACAAACGCTTAAAGTAAATTTTATACAATCGGCAGCTAAAAAATCGAATAAAACTTCCGTCAATCAAGAGCTAAACAATAGTGTTAGAAAAAATTTTAATTTTCAATATACCATTGTCGGTCATCTTTAAAGAGGGCGAAAGGGTAAATTCTTTTTAATGGAGGGGGGGATAGGCGAAAATAATTAATTAATTAATCTATTAATTCAACCTGAAAATATTATAATTTTGTAGAATTATCTCGAAGTAAAACTTACCTTTAATTTGATCTGAGATGCATTCTTGTTCTATGCCTCCTTTATGCCTCACTTTGCACCTGGAGATCAAGCACTTGAGCTCGCTGGTTATGACATACATCATGAAGATAATGAACCCCTGAAGAGAAACATTCCGTCAGAGAGCCATTAACTAAAATCTAAAGGATCATTATATTCATCTACGATGTACAACGTACAATCTACAACGTAAAATGTACAGTCTACACACTCACTAGTAAAGCTGAAGATACAGCGAATACGTAATGAACGACTATCGATGTTGAATTTATATAAAACACTGAAGATGCCTCCATTGCAATAATACCACAAATTATAACCGTTGTCCGATGAACCATATGGACTCTGTGAAGAAAGAAAACAAAATTATTGATTTAAAAGTACATAATTATATTATTTGAAGTATGATATTAAGTATAGAGTTTTAAGGAAATTTACCTTGATTCAATGGACTTTTTTTTCACAAAGCTTCCTTTAACGAGGGCCCGACTTCTGAGAAGTACCCCTCCATATAACAAACCGAAAATTAAGAGCATCATGGCTGTACAAGTTATGAATATATTATAGACTCCACTGCCAAAAATTAGCCACCATGATTCGTGGCGCCAACCTGCACTTTTGTGGATTAATTCGGTTGCCAAAACTGACAAAATTGGAACACCTGTAAATTTAGAATAGATCGAATTTCAAGCTCTCTCTGTTGTTCAAAGGAGTCTTCCATTAGATCTAAATATATACATATTATAAATATTTATTTTATATTCACCAGTAATTACGGCAATTACTGTCGGCTGCAGGTGGTGGCTAGGACGGATATTTGTAAGCTCGGCGTATATGATTAGTGCTTGAGATATTGGTGCTGTCATAGCAACAAGCAGAAATGTTTCCAAGCTTACTGCCACAATAGTCCAAGAACTCTAGAATTTAAAACGTATCTCTTATTCTACAAAGCCTGTTTTATAAATCCAGGCTCCAGGATGAGAAGTCAGACGATATGTTGATCAAGTACCTCGGGAAGGTTGTTGTGTGCTGCATAAATAAACATTCCCATTGCTGCAATAATTGCACCACAGCATTGCAACTTAAGAAAGTTTATCCATGTTCGATTATTCCACCAAAACAGACCTATGATTAACGACGATAATAAACATTGAAGTAGACAACTACCACATCCAAATATAACAATGAGGGGTGTTCGTTCGCTTTTTGTTAGAACAACCTACAAGAAACAATTTTATAGTTAAGTATTACAATATTTAAATCAAAATTTTCGTAATTAGAACATTTATTACTTTAACAGCCCGAGTTGTAAGAAATGCTGCAAATGTCCCTGTACTTGGACAAATGCACTGTACCGTCCTTTCCCGTGGAAAGGGAGTAGCAGTACAGGCGTTTAAATCCCATGATCCTAAATTATCCAAAACACCACAGGAAATATTCCATACTGCTGACTGATTATTTGAGTGGCGCATTTGTAAATCCACCCAAATATCATCTTTTTCTTGTGGGAAATGGTTGGATGCTGCGACCAGCACAACTCGAGAATCGATTCTATACTTCAATTCGCTCCCGTCTCTGATGAAAGAAACAATTATCATACAATTGAATTTTCATCAGCTTAAATATAATCTAGAGTTTCCGTAAATACTTACTCGAGTTTTTTTTTATATATTATAGGCATGAGACGGGTCAAGTTTCTGAAAACGATAACGCTGCCAGTGATTGAAAAATTGGAATTGGATACTGACTGTTTTCGTTGTGAGCGAATCGTGATTTTTTCATGATACCAGTTTGGATATCTAAAAATTATAATTTAAAAAGCTTTTAAAACTTATACTTTATATACTTCCATCAAATTTAAACAGTATTTTTATTTAGGCGACACTTATGAAAACAATTATTGGTAATTATTAGATCCAAAGCTTTTTATAATGAATTTTTTTCATAATAGGAATAAGCGATAAAAAATTCTAAAAATACTGGTATTTTTGAATTTTTTAGGTTGATACAAAACTCGGAAAATCATGGCATTTTTACGGTGATGGAAAATCTGAAACGTAAATTTACCAAACTCTTTGGCAACACGTTGTTTAGGGTCTGGAAATTAGTCTGGTAAAGTAAACTTAATCATTATAAGTTCTGTAATTAATGTGATTTTTTTCAAATGCTAATAAAAAATTATGGTTCCGAAAATAATTAAAGTACTGCAGGAAATTCTCGGTACTATCAGCGAAAGTACTGTTAAAAATCACTGCTAACTTTGAAACGTGGTTACTCGTTCCAAAAAGGAGTGAGGAGCTTTTTCAAAAACCGTTGGGAATATTATTAAATTCTGCGTCGAATTACCTCTAATAGAGATATTTTTGATTTATTGCAGAGAATAGACCAGGTGAGCTGTTAAAATTAACGAGAATTTCTTGAATTTTGTACCTTGATTTCAACTTGTGGCCTGACCTAGGAAAGTTGTAGCAAAAATCTCAAATTCATAGTACAAAGTCCTTAAACTCTTATCTTTAATTTAAGCCAATAAAACTTGAAAACTCTTCATGGGTTCTCGAGATACGACTAAAAATGTCCAAGCCAGTCTGCGCTGAATTCCAGTCGCTTTAACAGCAAGTCTGGCCGTCTGCGGTGATCACCAAATGAAACTCGAGGCAGACATGCTTGATCATTCCTTAATAGCAAATGTAAACTTTAAAATTAATAGTTTTAATTCAAGCGTTCAAAAATTGATAAGATTAGGAAATATGCCACATTAAAACGTTATACATCAAACAATTTCAAACTAGTTCAAAATGGTACAGTTTCAGACAAGTTCAAAATGGTATAATTTTAAATTGGATGATAATAAGAATATTAATTTCAGATTGAAGTAAAATACATATTAAAAGCGATAATTGATAATAGAAGGTAATTAATTAAAAATGGATCAATTTTAAATTGAGACTTAAAAAATTTAATATGTTCTGAAATACAAAACTTGAAAAATTGGGTCATTTTAATTTTAAAGCATTTTTTTCTATGTTTTAAAGTATATCACTATTCTAAGTTGAATAACTCAAGACGAACCAAGTCTAACTCAAAACGAAATATTTTTTACTCGGTGAAGTATGACTTTTTAACAAAATTGTTGAATCCACAACAAAATAATTCAATTTAAGCCAGATATCAAAATTTTTAACAAAAAATTGTATAGTTGACATTCTAATTTAAAATAATGAACTTTCAACCGAAAATAGTTGGATTTTCTTATTAGTTTCTAATTCAGTTTGTATTTAACTGAAAAAAAGGTAGAAAAAGGGGAAAGTCTGTGAAGCTTGAGATAATAGGAATTTCAGTCATTCATAGACTATGGAATAAAATTTTAAATAAACATTATAGTTCATTTTGTTTTACTTTTAAATATTAGGCAAAAAACTGGAAATTTTTCTTTCAAAACAGTTAATTTTCAATTTCAGACTTCTTGATTTCGGACTATATGCTTTTATATCAGGACTATACATAAGTTTAATACTTGAAAAATGTTATAAAATTATTTTTTCCAATTTATGACACTATTTACACTACTTTTGGTCTCTGAAGTGAGTCAGAGACCTGGAATTTTGAAAATGTGTGACATTGAAGTCCTGGAATTTGTTGAATACTCGACTTGGAAAAAATTAGGAAATGGCCTCGTTTTTGAAATTGAAATTCTGAAGCAACCCTAATATTATTCCCTTGAAGACTCACACATAATTGTCAGAAGGAACTTGCATTATTCCATAATTATTTCGCAGTTGCAAGGTTTGCATGTCCAAAATCAGGGAGGACATACTCAAATGTTTATGTGCATCCACGGACTGTTGAGTCCAATGAGATAATGATCTTTGAGCCAGGTGTTTTAAAAGATGAGATTTCTGAAAAACAAAGTGTTAATCGTAAATTGATAATGAAACTTATGTCGGGTAAAATACAAAATTACAAAGACTTTAAATGTCTCGCAAATATTAACGAAAAATATAAAAATGCCATTTAAAAGAATATACATTACCTGCTGATTGTATATCGCTCCATCTTCTTCTAAAATTCGATTTAATATTCTAATCGATGCTTCTGCTGAGTTTCCTAGATCCCCCGTTTCGTCGATGTTATACTGATACAATTCTATCTCTGCAAGAATATTTAAAATGCGATCGCCTTCTCCAGGATAAAAAGAAGACGTTCGATTTCGCAAAAGTTCCCAGAATTCAATTGCAGTTTCTGAACCACTTGTGTTTTGATAACCGAGAGTGAGACTGCGAAACTGGAGGATTAGAACATTCTTAATTTATTATATTATGTCTGAGAAAATAATCTTAATAGAGCGCTTATTTTTCTGAAACCAATGTAAAATCCAGTTTCTTGAAAAAAATTGTTTAAGCTAAAAATTGTCATAAAATTCGAAATGAGAATTTGAAGTAGCTGGATCCATATTAATTTTTTTTAATTGTTAGAAGGGTTCAGAAAACAGCCCAAATCATCCAATATTGATGTTAAATGTGAAAGCACTAATAAATAATATTAACCTTGTTATAAGGAAATATTAATGGTTCATATAAACAATCTGAAAAGTCAGGACTCTCCCACTTTGCTGAGGTTGCATCTTTCATTGAGCAACGTCTGGAAGCATGTCGACCGATAAAATGACGAGGACATTCCAAAAGAGCTTCTGTACCAGGTCCAGTTTCCGGCCACTCCAAACCCCACGATTTGTCCTTTGGACAGAGTGGAATCAAAGTTCGGTTTACAACCTCCACTCGAACTGACATTGATCTAAGGGCCATGTTACAGGTATATATAGCAGATTTCTGAAATGAGAGGGAAGATATATTATTTAATGATGATATTGAATATTGATTAATAGGGAGTGTCCGCATGAAAAGGACCCTTATGGTTGGCACCGAGGCTAGACAACTAGAACCGGCCATAAGGACCCTTTTCATGCGAACGCTCGCCATTATATTCAATTAATTAAATATATTAATTAAGCTACCTGCGCATTCGTAATTTTCAGGATGCTACCAGCTGGGTAGAGATCTTCCCAAACTTCACTTCCTAGTTCGAGTTTGAGAAGAGCTCGGTTTTTTGTCCAACCAAATCCGATACCGATGCTCCTCATGTTAGGCGTAATGCACATCAGTTGAATGTCCCCTCCCTGTTAAAATATTTTTTAACCATGTAATAAATTCATGTTTAAAAGGATTCGATACATTTTTTTGTATTTTACAGAGAGGATACATTTTCAGTCACCCCTTTAAAAAAATAAGTAAACATTTGGGTTTAAAATTTTTTTGTTTAATATATCCAATTTGTAATTAAAGGAATATCAGATTTGTTTTTACTTGTTGAAAGCTTCAGCTTTTTTCTACAATTCAAACATGCTTCTTTAAGTCTTTTATCAGTTTATAATATTGCAAAATGAGACATTAATTATTTCAAAAATAAGTTTGAGGAAGATTCATTTTCATAAAGGGGCACATCTGCATTGTAAGGAAAGATTTTTGTTTTTAAAAATAAGGCCAATTGGACAAATGATAACTTTTAATTAGTTTAAAAATACGATAATTAGATCCAAATATGTATCAATATTTATCATACAAAAGAGTACATCCTTACCCAGGTGAAAACGTTATATATAATTTACAGACATATAGCGAACAAACCACTGATATTTTTCATTTGTTTTAAATAGAAAAAATTATAAAAGAAAAGAAAAATATCATTGGCTTGTCCACTATATATAAACTATATATAAGTTTTTCACATGGGTAGTTTAAAAACATGAATAAATTTAAATTTAAATACACTACTGATTCCATTAAAATTTACCTTTTCCAATGTCGCACTCATGGGTACCACTCTTACTTCAGATTCACCTTTGACATCAATATAAATACTTTTACACTGTTGCATTTCCCAATCTACAACCTGGCAAGTATATTGTCCTGCGTCGAGAAGTGACGTTTTTTCTATTGTTAGTAAAGAAGTGTGCATATCTGATCCATCATTTGGTAAATGTCTATACCAAATTTCCCTGTTAAATAAAATGAAAGTCAAAATTTACTTTTTAATTTTTATACTTTGTTAGTCTTCTGGCCGTAATATTTGAGAACCAAAATCTTAAAAAGATTCTTAAAAAATTGTGTTTTCTAAATACATTCTTTTAACAAATTATAAGGTTCGTTGTCAAAAAAATTAGAATTTATGTTAAATGATTTTCATGATATTTATCGATTAAAGAAATGTCGAAAAACCGAAAATTTTATTTACTCGGGGAAATCCGAGAAAATTGTGATTTATTTTTATCAGGAAAATAGTATGAGTTACGACAAACAAATCAAGATATCGAAAAATATGTTCGAAAAAGGTCGCAAATGTAAAAGTCTTCTATATTTGTGCTATGAGCAAAAATAAATTTGAAAGTTCGTTTTTTAGAGCCTTAAACAAATACTGATTATTTAGAAATATATGGTTTAAATAACTACACTATCAATATAAAGAAACAAAACACAGGTAAATTCTTGGATCATTTTGTTGCAGATCATATTGATACTTCAGATATATTGTGTAATATTAATAATAATGTCTAAATTACTTAGTATTCGTATCAATTAGTAATAATAAACTGGAAATCACTGAAAATTCATTGAAACCTCAGTAACTTTTTCTATCATGAAATCAGCGAATAAGGAACGATATTTAAGTAATAGATATTTCGCTTATTTCACAATATACGTAATTTTAAACTGTAAATCACTTATTTTTTAAATAAACTGTATCGGTCAAAAATTTGAGACTAGAATCAACACTCATTGCTTGATTTAGCATAAAATAATGAAGAAATTTGATAAAATAATCCACACCTCGCTTTAAAATTAGCTAAAAGATTAAACTTTTTTTCGCCTCGGGTGCATTTGAGAAATTCAAAATAGTGTCATCAGTAGTATTTTTAAAAATAGTAGAAAAATAAATAAAATCCAATATATGCCTCCCAAAAAATCACGTGAAATCCTTGCGAATCTATAAAACACTCTAAAAGCATTGAAATCTGTTTAAATCCCTTGAGAAGCCCTGAAATCCATTGAGATCCTCTGAGATTCCTGGAAAACTCGTCCATCTTTTTATATTCTTTCTAATCTTTGAAACCCCTTAAAATCCGTGGAAATCCCTTAAATATTGAGAAATTTGTTGAAACCCCAAGGATTTGGTGAAATCCCTGAAATACCTAGCAGCCCTTTAAAATTTCATTCATTCTCTAAAGTTCTCCTGGATAGCACAATCGTTTCCCGGAACATTCCAATTCGATATTTTTGATATCAACTCTTGAAATCCCTTTAAAATTTTTGTAATCCTTAACTTTTCTGGAATCTTGTAAGGTATCCTAAAATATTTCGAATTCCTTGATATTCATTGCAATTTTTAAAACTTCAAAGTCCTTGGAAACCCTATAAAATTCCGTAAGTCTGCTAAAATCCCTGAAACTCTCATGAAACACTTTGAAATCCCAAAAACTATCTTGGCATCTTTTAGAATACTCTAAGAAATCCCGTGAAATGTTTAAATATCCTAAAAATCTTGAAATGTTTTAAAATTTCGATTTTTGAGATGGCGGACATATTATTTTAGCCAATCAGTGAAGTAGTTTGAAAATATGTTTGGAGGCAAAGTGGAAATATAGTTGCATTAGTGAGCAATTTGAGAAAATAGTAGCATTGGTGTCATTTTTTCAAAAGATTACTAAATAGTAGCAGCGTTAAAAAAAGTGTCAATAGTGTCGTGAATCAGAAGACTGTACACGGAAATGCTTTAAGTGAAAAAACAAAAATAAAGAAATAAGGAAAATGAAAAGCAAAAAAAGTGACAATCCAAGAAGCAAGGGATTTGGTAGGTCCACCTACTTTTTTCCCTCTTTCTTTATTTAGATTTTTTTGTTAATGAAAGCATGTGTGCTTATGCAAATTTGATAGTTCTTGGTTCTTGAATTAATTTTAATTCTAACAAGGGAAGGTCTTCAGGTGTTTAGCGCCCGGAGGGTTATAATCGGTCAGAAAAGATTCCCCACAACAAAGTTCAACCCATAGTAGCCCCTACCTTTTTGATGTTTTTCCACCTTAACACTGCAAAGTTTTGAATTTTAAACTTTTTTATGCGGTTTTTCACATGCAGTTAAAGCAAATTTTTTTAACGTTCGTTCTCCTCGTTGCAAAATCTTTTCTAGTATTGACCTGATAGGTTATTCTTTATGTTTTTGAGGATTCTTTACACGATTCTGATGTTACTTTTTTATTATAACATCACCTTCCTGAAGAATTTGACGTCTTAATTGATCATCTTATAAATTCTACGATAACACAGGCCTGCAAATAATGGGTTCATGTCAGTTTTTGGATAGCGGAGGGTAATTTCCGAAGTGCATGTATATATGCATGTCAATTTTATTTCCGCTTGAGTAACAAAAATCCCACGAAAAGTATGAAAGAAAAACTCTCATTCAAGGTTTTTGTTAGAAATATCGTTAAAATTAGATATATCGCCTATCTCAGGATTTACAAGATGATCAATTCATACGTTAAATTCTTCATAAAGATGATATTATAATAAAAAAGTTACATCACAATCGTGTAAAGAATTCTCAAAAACATAAATAATAACCAATCCATGCAATACTAGATAAGATTTTGCAACGATGAGAAACGAACGTTAAAAAATGTGCTTTAATTGTATGTGAAAAACTGCATAAAAATGGTTAAAATTCAAAACTTTGCAGAGTTGAGGTGGAAAAATATCGAAAAGGTAGCGGCTAGGATGGGTTGAACTTTGCTGTAGGTACCTCAAGGAATCTTTTCTGACCGGTTATAACCCTACTGGCGCTGAACACCGGAAGACCTTCCCTTGTAAGATTTTTTATTTTTACGAATTAGAAAACTTATTATTAAAAATTAAAGTACGTGATTTATTTTTATGTTCATAATAAAATTGTGCTCGTAAGAAAGAGACATAAAAAATTTAACTACTTTTTTTACTTGATGTGAAATTAGTATACCTGACAATATTGTAATTCACATTAGATTGCTCTCTATAAGAAGAGACATTTCTTTACCTAGTAGCTTTACTCATGTTGATCAACATATTGTCCTTGTACCACGTGAAGTTGATATTATAGCTTCCTTGAGCAACACATGTTAAAATGAATTGGTCACCAAATCGCACTACATGTTCATTCACTTGGTAGAGTCGTAATGTCTAAGGGAGAAAAATTGGCTCCATAAAAAGGACATTTTCTTTGTTTACAGCGTTTACAGCGCCCTTAACTTTTACTACCTGGAGCCTGAGCGACGGCTTTTGTTGAAAGGTGAAATGTGTGGATTCGAGGGTGATCTCGTTTAGCCGCCGACGTTGAACGAGGCGATTAAGTGCTTCGCGAATTTTGTCTCCGTCTTGTGAATTTCCAAAAAAATGAAAGGTGACTTCCGACGAGGGCCTGCGAAAAATACCAAGTTTCGTTTAGTAGCTAATATTAATGCGTCAGGGGAAAAATAAGAAACCTAAATAATTTTAAATATATTCGTAATTTAAAACTCTCAGAAGTTCACAGTAGATCGTTTAAGTAAATGATGGTAATATAATTATAATCTAATTCCTGAACACCATTTTTCATTACTTCCAGATTATTTAATAGCATAAAAGTAAGAAAAACTGGAATATTGAAAAATTATTAGTATAAATCCAAGAAAAATAGGTGATACAATAGAATAAAATAAATACCTGCTTAATTAAAAAAAGTTTTGAATATGCTAATAAGTGAGATGCCTGTGAAATAATCGAAAAATATCAATCATGTAGTACCTTTAAATTATCTACTTTGGATGCACTTTCTTTGTTTATGAAACTACTGTGCTGCCACTGTTTTATTATTTTAGTACCTACTCACGTGACACTCAAGATTTTTAGGTCGTCCATTGAAGTGATATTAGCCATCCTTAAATATTTCGCAAGCTGTGAAAGAAAATACAAGTTATAAAAGAACAGTTCTCTTTACACAACTTTCCTGAATTAATTAATAATTCTGAAACATAATTAGCTAAATTCATTCAATTAAGTACTCTTTTTAAAAATTAGAGCGGAATATAATATTCCAACCTCTGTTATGAAAAGAAAAAAAACTAGAAAAGTGGAAAATGGTTAGAAATAAGACATTAAAACATCACAGGAATAAACTAAGGAGTAGGTTCTACCATAAATAATATTTTATGTACGAATTTATGTCCCATTTGCATATGCGTAGGTGATAAATATATTATTTGATATATCAAGAAAATAAAAAATATGTATATTATCAAGAAGCCATAAAAGCAATAATAATATTGATAATTCTTTTCTTGTGTTGGGACCTCAGATATATCGATATTCTGTTTAAATTATGAAATACGAAAAATGTTTCAGATTTTTTACAATTACTTAAAAACATGAGAATGACAACTGAATAAGGACGATTTGAAGTAGGCACCTAAATAACGAATAAAAGAATACGACTAAAGGGGCAAACTACGAATGGTCTTTAACCACATGTCATTCACGTGTTTTATTTTTTACCTTATACAATAACAATTTTTTAATTTTTGAACTGGAAAGTATCTGAGGTCAACTATATTTTTCAGTCCTGTAGCTTTAGGGCATTCTACGATTTAAAAGTCCATACGTTGTTAATCTATTAATATTATTTCTTCTCGTCAAAGATATTCAGGATTTTCTATAGTATATAAGGTATATGTATGGGTATTCAAAAGCTTTCACAAAAAAGTAATAAAAAGAAAAATTGCAACATAGTATAAACATTTACAAGAAAGTACAGTTTTTTCCTATTCCATACCTTTACGTAGAAAGAAAAATAATTAAGAAAAAAGCTCTAGTCATTTATAAGAGCGCTCGGTGAAATTCAAATTTTCACTTGATCGGTCATTAAAAATTGTCTAAAATATTGCCTGTTGATACAAGGACGTTGGAAACCTCTAAAATCTGTCAATAAAGTGACTTTGTGAAATCCAACAGAAACCCTTTGCAAAGAAAAAAATAATTAAAAGGAAAAAGCTCTGCTGATTTATAAGGCATGCACCGTGAAATTCACATTCTCACTTGATCGGAAATGTAAAATTTTCTAAATCATTTCCTATTGATCCTAGGACGTTAGAAATCTCCAATTTGTCAATAAAGTGAAAACCATAGACACCCTTTACGGAGAAGATAATAAATGAGGAAAAAAATCTTATTATTCATAGGTCAACCGCGGTGAAATTAATATTTGAACCTAACCCGAACTTTAAAATTTTCTAAAATATTTCCTATTGATTGTAGGATGTTGGAAATCTCAAAACTGTCCCAAAAGTTACCATTTAGAAGCTAAAGAAACTTTTTGCGGAGAAAAAAATAATTATAGTTATAGTTATGAGTTCGAAATAAGATTTTTTTTCTCAACGTGAGAATACTTGAAGTGTGAAACTATAACATAAACATAGCTGTATTCTCATTCTCCGCTGTCTCATTTTTGTTGCAACTCAAAACAACACCAAATTAGCGTACTTTTGAGGATCGGCATTTTTCTGTGATGTATTGGGGGAGCGGCGGCGAATGTGGCGAATATACAAAGGAAAATGCAAGATTAAAATTCAAATATAAAGTAAAATATTGTAATAAAATATATTTTGTTCAGGCCAATATCTCACCAATGATCTATGCATGGAGATAATTTAATTGAAGTTCATTAAAACAGTTATTTAATGTGTTTTCCAAAAAGTGCATCTGCGCCAAGTTGTCCTACCTTGTTTGTCAGTGTGCCGCCTTTCGATTTCAATTCAAAATTATTGAATAAAAAACAAATTATGAAACAAAATTAGTAAAATTCAATAATAAGAAGATAAATATATTGACGCTTAATATTGTTAACATATTTGAGGGATTATGTCTGCCGAAATTTCAAGAAAAAATGTTTTTTTAACAGTGCAGAATGTCTCACAATAATTTGAGGGTTATGAAAAGTCAAGAAATTTTTTTTTGTTAATAGTGCAGAATGACTCATCAATAAAAAAATAATTTAATGAAGGATATATTTAATTAATTACACAGCCACACAAAAAAATATATTTTTTCGGGTCTACAGGTCAGACCATGTTGACTATATGTTTTTTGGGTCGCTGAATCCGAATCCGAGGTCCAAAAACCCCCAGCACGTCAGGGTTCTGACATAACCTCATAAAACCTCATAAAATTGTTTATTTTCAAGTCCAGGGGTCAGACCATGTTTATTATATATTTTTGGGGTCGCTGAATTCGAATCCAAGGTCCAAAAAACCTCACCACGTCAGGGTTTTGACGTATTCTCAAAAAACCTGATACAAATTGTATTAGAGTAAATAAATAAATAAAATAAAAAAAAAATTATG
>CAKNWT010277255.1:0-23828 GCA_932066315.1 Andricus coriarius | reverse complement strand
AAAAAAAAAAAATTTATGAAGTTTTCGATTTTTTATAAAGTGAGTTACACTGCTATTTGAATTTTTTATTTTTTGCCTGATAGCAGCACATTCTTAAAACTGATTTTTTACGCTAATGTGTATGGAAAGGAACCTACAAAAAATTTTGAAGTAATTTGTTCAAGACTTTTTTTATTTACAATGCAAAGAAAAAAATTTTCATAGCGAGTAACACATCAAATTCTTGAAAAAATCATATATTTACGATTTATAGCTTCATAGCTATAATTGATGGTCCAAAATAAATTAGTGGAGGTTATTAGCCATCATTTTTCCAACAAAAAACCATTTTCAAATTTCGATTCGCTCTTAGTATAGCCCGAATATCATGGAGTAACTAGAATTTTAAAAGTAATGGGGATTTTCTCATATATATCTTCGCTGACTGTCCGTTCAACCTCCCTAATTGCTTGCCCAACATCCCTAAATGCCCAACCTAAATAACCATACAACAACAATTTAAAAAATAATTGCTTTTTCTGTATCTAGCAATAAGAATATGGATGATGAAGGTCTGGAGACGATGGACTTTGAGGAAATATCCGACGGTGAATTGGAGGAAGACATCAAGACTAGTGGAAAAGGCTTAGGTGATGCTCTAGGAGTCGACTGGGCCAGTTTAGTTAACGAATCCCAACCTCGACGTCCTGGTACCTCAACTCACGAAAACGCTCAAAATCGCTGGCAGTGTAAAGCTGTCTTTCAGCGAATTGGTATTTCGGTCAAGACTGCTGGCAACGAATTGGTTGAGAAGTTCATAAAAAAATATGGAGATACTGGTAAGAAGTATTTCGAAGCAACCGAGGGGTTAACCACTCTTGACATCTGGTGAATGAACCTTCTTGAAATCTTTTGAAGTCTTTAAAATTTTTGTCAAGTCTTGGTAATCTTTGTGAGCTCATTGAAATTTTTGTGGAATATTTTTTGTATATTTAAAAATTTTTGAAAATCTGTAAAATTTTCATATTTTGTATAAAATTCTAATCATGTCAATACACACTACAATTTTGCTTTTAATTTAGAAAATGGAAAGCTCTTCATGGACGACGTTGCTTTGATGCATACAGCAATGGTTCGAAAGCGTCTCTTCGAAAACTCAAATTACGGACTGTTGTCTGGCGACGACCTGCCTTACAGGTAAATCTATTAAATTATCTAAATCCAAGTCTCGCAGTCCCTGGTCCCAAACTATTTACTTGTGCCCTTATTTAATTTATTTAATTTAATAATTCTATATTTTAGCAGTAAGTGCGAAAAAGGGGAAGAGGATCCAGAAGACGTAAAACCGTGCACAAGTTTATACGAAGAAGCGAAGCTGCTTTTGGAACAAGCAGCCTAACTTCAGTCGCGAATCAATTGTCGTGATGTATGAGTTGGAGTTCTTCGTGAATTTGCTCACTGACGTAATTTCATGATTGTTACACCTTAATGATACTACCTACTCGGATGAGAATGAATTACTGCTTTAGAGTATTTTACAAAAAGTAGAATCGCCTAGGTTTCATTTAGAAGTCTCCTTATACGTATTTTTAAAAAAGGAAATTAGTAGCATCGCAAAAGCAATTTTTGTGCATTTTTTGTATATCTTTTTCTTATTGTTTATTACCACTCGCTTGAGCGATAATTCATTTTTGACCGAGTATGTGACAGAAAATATGCTTCTTAAAGAAGCCTTCTTACAAAAAACCTTCATAACGAGAAGAATCGATGAGCGTATAATTGTGTTTTATCGATACATCGACTCTTTTCTATGCAGGTTTACAAATGAAGTGTATAAAGATGAAATCACATACTTCTATTGATTGATGTGTGAGTAGTTCTTCTTTTTAGCCTACGATAAACTATTCTCTGGCCATTAGGACTGAGATTTTCAATTAGCAGTGCAGTTTTGATAAATGTACATAAATCATTGATAAATGAATGAAATATGTAGTGTAAAGTAATATTCAATATCGAGTGTAAAATTATTTACAGAGCACATATGACGTGTTATGGGTGTATTTTGAAGTCTTTGACGTTGACGAGTGTCGCGAATTGTACACAATTGTCTAAAAACGCCTTGAGTAAAATGAATTCAATATTAAATTGTCTTTTTGAAAAATCATTTTAAAATCATGTAAATATAAATCGCATATTTCATATATAATATTGGGTTTTTAAACACCTCTAATTAACTCTTGATTCGTTAAAAATAGGATCTCCAACTGGGAGAAATGAAGGCCCTTTAATACTTTAAATTGAACAAATTTAAAACTAAAAGTTAAATATTATACAATTTCCAATATTGAAGATGCTTTAAATTTAATAAAATTACTACTTTATAGTTTGTAAGTTGGATAATTTGAATATAAGGGTATAAAATGGAATAGTTTTGAATAGAATCTTTTAAAATTATTTTTAAAATTAAAATTGTAAAGAATAATTTTGAATAAAAAGCTTTCAAACTACGATTAAAATTTCAAGAGTTAGATCATTGTAAATTAAAAGCGCTTCAAGTTGTACAATTGTCAATTGAAGCATTTAAAACTTTCCGGCTCAAGATTTAATTTGTTAATAATTGTACAATTTTAGATTTAACATTTATAAATGAGACAATTCCCGTAAAATAATGGGGCATTTTTTCTGAGTTTTGAGTATTCCAAGTTAAATTGACAATTGAAAAATGACAGGATTTTCAGAGTTTATTTCTTTTTTTTACAGTCGCGATACTTCTTAGTTAACAAAAAAGGGTTGGAACAAATAATTAATCATGTTTGGTAGATAAATAAAATGCAGGTATGGATACAAAGTATTCATTGTCCAAAGTAAGAACTTGAAACATTTACAGTTTACATTACTGCGTTGAACAGGCTGCTTTCTCTTTTTTCGCTTTGAAATGTACGGCATTCACGATTGTTGCGAATTTTACAATGATAGTCCTCCGGAGCTGCAATATCTTCTTGTAATATTTCAGAAGCCTCTCGTAAAATGCTTTCGTGATCAATTAAGTCAGCCTGAAAAATAATTTTAAAATCTTATAAATATACAGTTTCGTGAATATGACATTGAATTTTGATATACCTCTGTTAAATTTTTTACTTGCCTCAGAAAATCCACAATCGTCTTTTGGCCGACTTGCTAAACGAGAAAGTTTTTCTTCGTTCGTACAGTACAGTTCGTATAAAATGAGTCCTGAGAAGTAGGAAATCAATATTTGTTAAATCCTAATCATTAGTATTAAATTCCATTCAATAATAATCACTTAATTACCTTTCTTTTTACAGGCACCGCAACCTAGAAGGTCTAGCGTTTTCAAAAGTTCATTGCAGTAGTTTCCTTTAATATTTAATTCTCGATCTGTTAAATCTAGAAATGAAGATATTTTAATTAAATGGACTTATAATTTAAATAGAGAAAGAAACTTGACAAAAAATACCTTTCCAGGAGAGACCTTCGGTTCTGCCGAAGAGTGAAATTACTCGAAACATCATGTCAAGCATAGTGCAATTTGTAGCCGGAACCAAAACTCTCAATTCCGTTTCTATAAATTTTTGTATTTGTCGAGGACTTTTGTACTGCATTTCCTCCATTATAGCTCCAATTCCCGATTTGATAGATTTAATCTATAAATTTGAAATTCAGTTTTTGAACCAAAAGCCATATCATTCTATTGCTAAATCAGGGAATCACAGGTCAGGGAATTTAAAACTGGCCAGGGAATGTCAGAGATACCCTGACAGATTTAGGAAATTTTCGATAAACTGAAGTTGAAGTTGATTTTATTATTTTGTTGAAAATAAACGAATTTGTTGAAAAGTCATTCCTTTTGGTTGAAAATGCAACTACTTAGTTGAAAGTGAAACTACTTTGTTTAAAATTAATTTTTTTGGTTGATGATTTATCATTTTAGTTTAAAAAAACCTTTTTTTGTTTAAAATTTAACTATGTTGTTGAAAATTAATTTTTTTTAACTGAAAATTTAACTATTACAAGTTTGGTTCAAAATTTATCTTCTTCAGTTGAAAATTAACTGTTTGGTTAAAAATTCCTGTATGTTGTTAAAAATTAGTCTTTTGTGGTAATCTTCTTGGTTCAAATATTTTGCGGAAAATTGATGTATTTTCTTAAAAATTAATCTTTTTTGGTAGAAAATTTATTTTCTTGGTTGAAAGTTGATCATTTTGGTTTAAAATTAGTTTTCTTTTATTGAAAATTAAGTTTTTCAACTGAAAATTTAACTGTTCTTTTTTTTTATAGAAATTTAATCTTTTTGGTTAAAATTTCATCTGTTTGGTTGAAAATTAATTTTTTTACTGAAATTTTAACTATTTTATTTCAGATTAAAAATTTATCAGTTTTGGGTGAAATTGAACTATTTCGTTGAAAACTCTTCCTGTTTGGTAGAAAAGTAATCTCGTGAGTTGAAGCTTCATCCTTTTTGGGTAAAAATTCGTTTCTGTGGTTGTGAATTGAACTATTTTGTTGAAATTTTGTATTTTGTGTAAAATTGGTCGTTTTTTTTTTGTAGAAAATTAATCTTTTGGGTTGAAAATTCAACTATATGGTTCAAATTTTTTTGTTTTTTTTTGTTTTTGAAGATTCATAATTTTAGTTAAAAGATCATTTCTTTAACTGAAAATTTGACGATTCCATTTTTTGTGCTAAATTGATCTTTTTGATGGAAAATCTAATTTTCTTTGTTGAAAATTAATTTTTTTACTTAAAGGTTAACTATTCTATTTTTGGTAGAAAATTCTTTTATGTTGCAGAAAATATAACTATTTTGTTAAAAATTTATGTATTTTGTTGAAAATGTATCTTTTGTGGCGGAAAATTCATCTTTCGGGTTGATAATTCAACTATTTAGTTTAAAAATTATTTTTTTGATTGAATATTCAATATCATAGTTAGACAATTAATTTCATTGTTTGAAAATTTAACTATTTTGTGGAAAATTTGTTTTTTTTTTAGTTGAAAATTAATGTTTTCAACTGGAAATGTGACTATGCAGGAACTCACTCACTCTCTTTTTTGAATTCCTCTTTTTGGTTTGAAAATTAGTCTGTTTTAGTTGAGACTTTAACTAATTCGTAGAAGATTCTTATTTTTGGTTAAATTTAATTGTTTTTAATAGAAAATGACAAAAAAATGTTGTGGAATATGTCAACTATTACACTTTTTGTCAAAAATGCATTTTTTATTGAAAATTCATCACTTTGGTTGAAAATTTAACTTTTTTGTTTCAAATGCTTTTTTTTAGTTGCAAACTATTTGGTTGGCAATCCACGTATTTTACGTATGTCAGCGTAATGTTGTTTTTGTAGCTAACAGTAAAATTTAGAACGGCCAGAGTAAATAAAAATTTTGTCAGGGAAAATTCAGGGAATTTCGAAATTGGGATGTAGTAGCAACCCTGTAAATTAAAAAGGGAGATAAATTCACCTGACGACCAGAAATTCTTAGTTGGCATTTGCCGCAAATCCATGCGCTATTAAAATCCAGAGGATCTTCAGGTAGCAAGTCACCGGGACAATCAGCTTCTGCACATTTTAGAGCTCCTAACATAGAGCCACGTTCCTGATATTTATACAAACATTTATAATCCGTTTTAAATTTTCATAACTCATAAAATTATTTCTAAAAACTGATTTACCACTTTATCAGCGCATCTTTCGCATTCGCAGGAGAAATATTTCGTGACTTTTAAGAAATGCCTTCTTAGTGTTGTATCCCACAATAAATCAGTATACGTCATCGTAATTTCTTCTCCTTTTTTAATCGGCAAAGCTGCACTGACGATAGCTCGCTGATTTGAATCAAAATGATGTCTGGTATTTGGTATGCAAGAATGATTTTGCAAGGCTCCTAATGGATAAAGAGCTCTCAAACTCGCTGAAGATTTATTAGTCGTTATGGCAGTTTCGAAACAAGTTGTGTCCATAACTCTGGATACTCTAAGCATCAGAGATTCTTCTTCCTCGCTTGGATTAATTTTCACATTTTTCTTCAAAATCTCAACCTAGTGAAATTGAAAACGTTCTAAATGAAATCAGCGTGGCCGTTTTAATCGAGGGAAAAAATCCCGGGGGTTTCCCGGTTCGCAAACATTTTGGACGGTAATTGAAATTAAAAACTTCGAACTCTTAAAACTGAAAATACTTTCAATTTGAAGTATTCAAAACTAAACTGGCAATTATAAATAAGTATAAAATAGAAGCTTTTAACACTTTCTAATTGAACAATTTTAAATCAAGTGCCATTAAACTGCAAAAATTTTACTTTTATAAGTAAACTGCACAGCTCAAAGATTTTTGGTTAAAAAATGTTAATTTACGCTATCATTTTCAATGCTCTAAATTAAAACTAATCTTCCCTTTCAATTCACATTAATAAAAATGTTTAAAAAAAACATGCCCCTCTTCCAGTTCAGTACAAAATAGACAATAAAAAGTTCCCACCTTTCATATAAATATTAAAAATACCAAATTTGCCCCCATCTACTCAATAAAAATGTAAAAAAAAAATTGGCCTCTTCCAATTTACAAAAACAATTAACAACCAAATTTCCTCCTTTCCAACTCAATAAAAATGTTCAAAACAAAATAAGTGCCTCTTCCAATTTAGAAAAACGTTTGAAAATGTAAAATAAATAATAAACATATTTAAAATAAAAAAAAACGTTCCTTTTCCAAATTCAGAAAAAATTAAACCAAACATTTCTTCGCTTCCAAGTCTCTAAAAATCTTAAACACAAAAAATGTTCTTAAAATTTAGAAAAAATATGAAAAATCTCAATTCCCTCCCTTCTAATGCAACAAAAATGATAAAAACAAAAAATTTCCCTCTTGCAATTCAGAAAAAAATTAAAAATCAAAATAAAAAGCTCCCCTTTCAATTCAATTAAATGCTACAAAGAATAATGGCCTTTTCCGATTCAGAAAAAAATTGAAAACCAAAATTTTCTCCCTTCCAACTCAATAAAAATATTAAAAATAAAAAAATTCCCTCTTCCAATTCAGAAAAAAATTGTTAATAAAAAATGTTCCCTGAAACTCTATAAAAATGTTAAAAAGAAAAAAATGGACTCTTCCAATTCAGAAAAAAAACTAAAACCAAAACTTCCCCGCTGCCAAGTCGCTAAACATTTTTTTAAAAAGTTCCTCTTCCAATTCAAAAAAAAAAGGAAACCTAAAATTTCCGCCCTTCCAACTCGATAAAAATCTTACAAATTAAAATATCCCGCTGCCAAATCAACAAAAATTGAAAACAATAACTTCTTAGTCCCAAACTCAATAAAAATGTTGAAAATACAAAAGTTGCCGGCTTTCAACACAATAAAAATGTTTTAAAAATTCTTCTTTCAATTCGAAAAAAAAAAGATTAAATACCCACTTTTCCTGCCATTCTTTTAAAATTAGAATTGTGACATTCAAACGTTTTTTTATATGTAAATTCTTTTAAGATGAATTATTTTAATTTTAAGTCATTTCAAATTAATAATTGTTCAATTGTAATTTAGACATAAAAATTCAACACTTTCACTTAAAAAATAAAACATTTTTAAATGGAACAATTAAAATTATAACGTTGAAAGTTTAAATTTGGCACTTCGAAATGTTAAGAATTCATGGCTTTCTATTTCAAACAATTCAGTTTAAAATGTTATAGTTTCAAATATTTGATCATTTTTATTGAACAGTCAAATATTGCTAAATATTACAAAAATCATTTTTAATTCCAAAATTTCAAATTGAATGGCTTAAAAATGGAATATTTTCGACTGAAACCATATTTGTATTGGATTTGAAACTGAATAAAAGCGTTAAATTATTATGAATGTATTAATTTGAAATTATTATGTTATTGTAAATAGTTTATACTTAACAATTAAACCACAGTTCAGTTTTAAAAATCATTAATTAATTTATATTTACAGTAAATCAACTTTAAATATTTTTCATCCAAAATTTTCAAATTCAAACGCTTTTAATTTTTTACTGTTGAAGTATTAAAAACTGGATTTTACTATTCTTTAAATTGAAAATGTACACTGAAAAATGAAGACCTAAAATGGAAACTTTGTAAACTAAAAAATTTAAAAATTACGCATTAAAAACAATTGAACTTAACATTTAAAACCTGTTGAAATAGAACTGATTTTAAATTGCATTTTATCATGTGATATGAAATTTGTGATGTTTCAAGTGATTGGATAGATTTTTCTTGTACAAATTTCTTAAGTTCCCGGTCAAAAAATAAAGTTCCTGTCATTTCCTGGTTATTTATCGGTCCAGCGGCCACCCTGGAAATAATTAATTTAATGATAATAAATGGAAATAAATTTTACCTCACGGCCAATTTGTACTTGTGGGTGGCATTCAAATGCATGCAATAATTTTTTCTCATCTTCGGAGAAAGTGAGACTTCTAATTGGAACAACTGCTTGTAGTAAATCTACGGACCACATCGAATCACAAGTGGGCTTCAAGTTTCTTAAATAATCACATTCTAATCGAATATGCTTAGGTGAATTTTCACACTCATTGGAACAAACCGGAAGACCACATCCCCTTTCGCAAGGAAAAAGTGAGCAATCGACTTTGCAACAATTGACACACATTGGAAGATATTTTTTGTAACATCTTGGACCGATTACAAGGGGTGCATCGATGAAAATTAGTTCTCCTTGTTGAATATCTCGAGTGGCAAATAACCCACGACCTCCCAGTTTTGAATATTTTACAGTCCAGCAGGAAGAAGAGGCGAATAGTAGACCATGTCTTTCCAGGTGGCTTCTTAATAATGTATCCACCACCTCAGGATCAATCACTAATTCAAATTTTTATTGAAAATATATTATCTTGAGATTTCGTCATTTCGTAGCAATTGAGATCATTGTGGAATTATTGAAAATTCAGAAATTCTAATTGCAGATTCAAGATTCTATTAACAAAATTTAATATATTAAACTACTTTTAAATTTGAATTGATAGATTAAAGTCTTAAACTATTATTTTTACTCAATAAACATTAAATTTCTAATTCAGATTGTTTCATTTTGTATCAATTGAGTTCATTTTAGAATTATTCAGAATTCAGAGATTCTAATTGTAGACTTAAGTTTCATTCGAAAATATAATATATAATTAACTACTTTTAAATTTGAATTAATTAATTTAATTCTTAAATTTTAAACTTAATAAAATGTAACAGTTCAAAAAACTGTATAGTGGGCAAACCTGAGATTTTTTGTCGAAAACCTTGAAAACACAATTAAAAATTTAAATGTTAAAAAATGAATGACTTAACGTTCATAAAATAACATTTTAGTATCTGGAATCTGGAAAATTTGCACCATTTAAAATTTTAGGGTTCGTTAAATCAAATTTTAGGGTTAATTATTTTTATATTTTAAAATAAATAATGCTGAAATTGTGCTTTGCTCTTTTTCCCATGTTGACAATTTTACAATTTCAACAATTTTAATTGAAGATCCTAACAATTTAAAAGTGAAAAATTAAAATTGAAAACTCAACAATTTCAATACAACTGAATAATAATAAATAAAAACCGTCGAAATTGAAAATTTTCCAATTGTTAGCATTAAAATGTAATAATTTGACATTTTCAGGTTTTAAAAATTTGATAAGTACGAATCTGTTCAAAATTTAAAAACAAGCTATTAAATTTGCATAATTAACAACCTTTTATGTTCAGAGTTGTAATAATTTAATAAGATTTAAAAAATCATAAATTTAAAATCGAAAACATCGAAATTAAATGTCAAATTTATAACGCTTAAAAACGAAATAATTGTCAATTGAAATTAATTTCCATTTAATTAGTTAAATTTAACCAAATATAAATTTTAAGTATTCAGAATTACGTAATTTCACATTTGAGTGCATTATTTCTTTAGTAAAATTTCAATTTTTGCTTTCAAAATATACAAGCTTTTCATGCTTGAAAAGTTTGATTAACACTAAACGAAAAGAAATTTGACAAAGTTAAAAAATCTGCGAATTTCAAAGTTAAAAATCGAATTAGTTGAAAAAATTGAATTATTTCAATATTAAAATCTTTACAATGTAGATTACCTGCTTTACATTGAAATGTTTCTAAATAGTACCTAACTAAAAACCAAATCTAAAATGAATCTACATTAATTGAAAAAATGTAAACACAGGCATTAAAATCAAGTCATTTTTAATGTAAAAACAATAAACAGATATTATGTCACTGAATTAAGACAGAAAAAAAATTGCAGTATATAAAAATCTTACTTTTCTTTATAATATCTTTCGCCTATCCCTCGTATAATTATTCGCACAAGCTCGTGCTTCCACTATTATTCAAAAACAAAACATCATGAATAAATTAAAAACAAATTGTTGTAAATTTTTTTAGATACAAAAATAATGTATTTTTCTATGGCGAGCTCTAAGATTCCCAATGCAACTGGATACATTGGATAGACTGAACGCTCACGCGTTAATCTTGAATTAGACCAGTTTAAAATAGAATCGAAATTTTATCTCTGTGACAGTAGATCCTCCGCTTTCCTTTTCTTCTTAATCATTTCTTAATTTAATATTCGTCATCCTTAAGGTAAAATTGTTTTCAAACATTTTTTTCTCAATTTTTCAAAATGTTGAAACTATATAATTATTATAATTTTTTTTTAATTTTCCTCATGATAATCTATTACAATAATTATTAAAATAATCCTGCATATAAAATCATCTCCTTTATGAAATTTTTAGCTTTACTTCTACATAGAAAAAAAATACAAACGTTTAAATAGATTTCTATAACGTATAATCTGCATTAATCATCTTAAACAACAAATGATTTTCTTAATCAAATAATTTTTTAAGCGAATTAGATTTTATAAATCAATCAAGTGAGTTCTTATTCCTGACGCACGCGTAAATTCTATATAGACCCCTGTGTTATTTACACGTTGCTATGACTACTGTTATCAGACTTGTGTGTAAAATATACTGGCTACATATCATTTTTTACCAGTGGACGAACTATGTTCAGGTAATTTCATTCGGTTAATTAATATTGTAACTCAAAAAATATTGATATCTCAATTTTTTATTTTTTCTCTATCATATCATCGTTGAAAAGAAGTTTAAACTCAAAAGTTTGCCGGTAGAACTATTTAGGAAAACATTGTGACGTCATAGTTTGCACAGATTACACAGTGTGTTATATATTGTAGAAGTAGATGAACATGGGGTCATTGAAACCAGGAAGCTATTATCATAAAGGAAAGGCTTGTTTCCTACTTATGGTATTAACTTTAAATTGTTTCTTAGCCATTATTAAAATATTCATATAATTATCCTTTAAATAAAAAAAGGTTCGAATCAATTATTTAAAATCACTGTATTAATCTACTACACAATAAAAAATGTAGAAATTAATAAATTCATAAACATTAAATGATGGCGATATATTTCTTTCTCATAATATCTTCTTCCTCAGATTTCCAAAATGCGTTCTTCAACCAAGATGCAAAATTTTAATTCTAATACTTTCCACTCTCGTGATCTCAGTATCATCGAGTTTTCATTGTAGCAGCAATCCTTGTATATATGGGATCTGTTTAGACGAGGGAAATAGGTACATAATTATTATTTTAAATCAACTAAATTCCTGATCAACACATTTTATTTTTTGAATTCCAGTTGTTATTCTGATCAGTAATTTGCCTTTCTTTGAACTAATTTAAACAGAAATAGATAAAAATTATTTTCAAAATAGTTCCTACTCATGCTACTGTATCGATGGATACACTGGACTGAATTGTGAAATTAATTGGGATGACTGTTGGTCCAATCCTTGCTTGAATGGTGGAACTTGTAATGATGCTCTTGCAGCCTACAATTGTTCTTGCACGGAAGGCTTTGTTGGTAAAAAAAACAACTAATTATCTCATTGCTGAAACAAACAATTGAAAGCTTTTTCAATAAAAATATAAAAATTATCAATTAACAATTTAAATCTCAAAGGTGTGAACTGTGAACAAAAATACAGCGAGTGTTTATACCAGCCATGTCTCAACAATGGTACTTGTGTGGACTACAATGGATTCACGTGCCAATGTCCTGAAGGATATTCAGGTTTTTTTTATTAATAATCGAATTTGATAAAAACTAGAAATTTAGATTACGGAAAATTAAAAACCCACAAAAATTGTAGGCGAATATTGCGAAATTGATGTCTCTGTCTGCAATGATACAATTTGCAAAAATGCTGGAGAATGCATAGAGGGTCCTGGATTATCATTTTCTTGCCGATGCACAGAAGGTTTGTCAGATCAGATATAAATAAAAATTTTCGAAAATGTCTATGATTAATTTTTTTCTAGGATGGACCGGACAAATTTGCGAAGAAGATATTGACGAGTGTCTTGCATCCCCTTGCCAGAATGGTGGACTTTGCATGAATCTTCCTGCCTCTTATACCTGTGCTTGTTTATTTGGTAAACAGAGATTTTGTTTCTAAAATTATAAGACTTTCAAGAAGTTTAAAAATTTATTTAAAAAATCTTTAGGTTTTACAGGAAAAGACTGTGACAGAGTGATTGTACCCTGCGAGCACAATCCGTGCCAAAACGATGCTATTTGTCTCTTGGAATACAATCAACCAGTTTGTTATTGTGTCCCTGACTATCATGGAATACTTTGTGAATTGAAGTATGATGACTGCGAATCAAAATTTGCAAAATGCGAAAACGGAGGAACCTGCATCGACGGAATAAATAATTTCACTTGTTCATGTCCAGCACAGTTTGACGGAGAAATGTGCAACGAGTATATTGGCTTCAGTTCACCAAGTCTCAATAGTGAAGTTACGACTGAATCACTCCAAACTTCAGTCGAAAGTTCAACTTCTAAAGAAAATATTTTTATCCAATCTTCAACTAGTTCGACATCTACAACAGATTATAGTGAATCTAGAGAAATTCCTCTGGAGGGTACAATATATCCCAGCACAAACTTGACTACTATTGACAGAAGAATAAATTCCACTACTCTTAGTAGTTTAATTACTATAGTTGAGAATTTAAGTAAAGCAACTGGTATTTTAAATGATACAGCTCATGGTTTACATTCTAGTTCAACAGTTGCATCGCCTACAAATGTGAGTCTGAAAAAAGTTCCAAGGTGGCCACTTAATGTTCAGAAAAAAATTCCCTGTCATTTTCCGGTTTTAAAACAAATTTCCTGATTTTTTTAATGTTCAAATTCAAACCTTCAAAGCTAAACAATTTATTATTTAAAGTATTCATAAAAAATCTCTAAATTAACGATTCTAATGCAGAATAATTCTAAACTCCAAATGAAAAACATTTCAAACTGTATAATTCCAAAGAAGCCATACCAATTTAAAAAATCTCTTTCAAAGTCTTTAAACAGAAAAATAATTCAAATTGAATATTCTCAAATCAATTTTATTAAAAATTTTGAACCATTTTACATTAAAGGCAATCAAAATTTAAGGGATTGAAAAAGAAGTACTGAAATTTAGCGCTTTTCGAGACAAAGTACCTAAGCCGACTTAGATCTTAGCACAAAACCAAAAAGGATATATTATGATTTTTTTAAATGTTTGCACAATCTAAAACACGTATTTTTTGGTTTGTATAAACACATTTTGAAAAGTTTCTTCGTCAATTTAGTGCCAAAACCTAAGTCGACTTAGGTGGTTTTCATAGGGAACGGTTCAATTATCAAATCGGGCGATTAATCTAATTTATAAATTTTCATTCTTAAATTATTCAATTTTGGAGGTTTTCTATTTATTTATTTAACTATTAAGGCTTTCTACTCAAAACTGTAAAATTTTGAACAATTTAATTTTATATCAAACAGTTTTGGAAGATTCAATTAAAACTTGTAACAATTTTAATTTGGAATTGCCTAATTCTCGAATTTTCCTCTTAATTTTCAATCGTAGTTAAGTCCATTTTAATGCAGTGAATTTATCATCTTTGAAGTACGACAAATCTTTTATTTTCAAAGTGTACAATTTTCCAACTTCGAAATTCTTTAAATTTTAACGCTTTCTATTTTTAATTATTTATTCGAATTTCAAATAATATTTTATTATTTTGAAAGATTCAATTCAAAAATTTCAATTTCGTGCGCTACATACATTTAATACTGTTCAACCTCAAAAGTATAAAACTGAAATTATTAAATTTTGAGTGTCTTCAATTAAAAATTATTTAACTGAGAAGAATTTTAATTGGAAATTTTACAACAACGTTTAAATTCATATACAATTTTAATCATTCTGAAATAATAAAAATTCAGGTTTTAAAAATATTTTCATTTCTAATTATGCAACTTTAAACGATTTAAGTTTATAACCAAACAATTTTGAATGTTTCAATATATAACTATTCAACACTTTTAATACAAAGTTCTTCCATTTCAAACTCTTTAAATTTCAAATTATTTAATATTAAATACATCAAACTTAAAATAACGCGATTATTAATTAAGGTAATTGTCGTGCGAAAAATTAGAAATTTGAAAAAATGATTATTTAAAGAATTTGAAAAAGAAAAACAATATTAATGACGAGGCAATTTTAAATCAAAAAAATGCCTGGAATTAAAAAAAAAAATTAAACTTACCAACAGAATTTATTTTAACAATTTTTTTTGACATTGCATTTTTGCTTACTATCACTTACCAATTTTTGAAGAATGGTTGAATTTTAGTGATTGATGGCTTACTTTTTCAGGAAAATATTCTCTACATGTCCACTGTTTCCAATTTTGAAAGTAAATTTTTCTATAGCTGAAATCGTTAAAACAATTTTTGTTAAAGAAATAATTGTATTTGAAAATCATTTACTTTTTTTCTTTAATTGGAAACAGTAACGTTGTAGAGAATGTTTTCGCCGAAAAAATAATCCATTAAAATTTGCAGAATTATTTCAATTAAAAATCAATTTTTTAAATCTAGAAGGCTTCAAATAACAATTTTTGCATTTCAAATAAAATTATTATTCAATTTTGAACGTTATAAATAAAAAATGTATTAATTAAAACAGTCATTGATGTTTAAATTATATAATTATGAGATCATTTAAATTTTAAATTAAACAATTTCGTACATTTCCATTTAAATGCTTTTAATTAAAGCCACATTTTAAAAAGGAAACTTAAAGTGATTTTTAAAAAGCGACCAAAAGTGAAAAAAGTGACTCACTGGTAGACTTGAAGTAAGCATTCAATATGATAAATTATCAATTTTGAACGTTCCGAATTAATAAATTACAAATGTAGAGACTTAATCATTTAAGTGGACGAATTCAAGTGCTATTTAAAGTGATTCGATAATTTTTTCTACTAAAATTAGGAATGAAAAAATTCGCAGTCAGAAAATAAATTCTGGCATTTCCCGGGGTTTTCCAGGTCTCAACATATTGCCCGTCATTTCTCAGTCCTGTGGCCACCCTGAAAGAGTTCAAATACATTTTTAACTTGAGAAATAAGACACAAATCCTTTACAGGCTACCGTTCTCAGTGGCACATACCTAACAACCTTAAGTATCAGTGAAAATCAAACCGAACAAGTTTATCCTCAACTAACAACCGTTTTTGGAAATTTCTCAACCCAAACTTATACGACGGAAATTCACGAAGCTCAAATGTTCAATGGAAGCAGCACAATTTATATGGAAGAAACCACAATGCCTTATGAAATTCCGAATTCATCAACTCAAATCAGCTTTTCGCACAAACCAGTACCTACTAGTCCCAGTTTTGAATCCACAGCTTCATCTAATACTTCCAGTTTTATCACTGATCAATGGAGATTGACAGACACATCAGCTGGTATTACAGAGGAAATTACTGAACATTTTGAAGACAGAATTAGTACCAGGATTCCAATTTCTACTCAAGAAACGTATTCTGAAACGATGATTTTAAAACCATTTTCTAATACTCCCTTCACTGATTCGACAATTAGTTTGACTGGTGATTTTTTTTCAACGCCGATAAGCCGAGTTACGAATGAGGACTCATTGTATAAAACAAGCTTTTCAACCCAAATCGATTTTGAAAGTACAAGTATACGAGCAACTGATAGAGATCTTATTTATAATTGTAATTCTCAACAATGTGCCAATATGACGCTTTGTTTACGAAATTTTACAGAGGTATTACAAAATTCTGACTATTTTTATCAATAATGAATTTCATGAGAGTGGCTGATAAATTAGAAATAAACATTTCTTTACAGTGCGATTGCAGTTATCAAAACAACTGTAAAACAACACCAAGTATAACGAATGCTGCATTTAATGGAAAATCTTACATAAGACAAGAGGCCCTGATTGGAGAAAATGGAACTTTACAAATTTCTCTTAGACTTAAAACAAAATCCAAAAGTGGGATTCTAGTTCACGCTTTTTTTGACGACGAGAGATATGTTTTGTTGTATATAGAAATAGGACAATTGAAATTCCAGTTTTCCTGTGGTCTTCAAACCATGCTTTTTGGAGAAATAGATTCACCAATTAATAATGGCTTTGAGGTGGACATTGAAATGAGGTGAGAATCCTACTTTACACAAATTTGTTACATTCTGGCAAGGAACCGTTCATAAATTACGTCACGCTATTTTGAAAACAAAAAACGTCACGCTATTTTGAAAGCCAAATTCGGGCGAATTTAAACATGTTAATTCGCCGCAATCCTCCCGAATTAGTTTCTGTTTACTGGGATCCTAAACTTCAATTATCTTATTTGAAAAATTCAAGTCTGGGCTTGGGAGGGGGGCAAGTTGCCGTGCCCCCCACCCCTCTGGATCCGCGCCTGAGCAATTTTCAATCGAAAAAGACATTTTCAACAAAGCAGTTAAATTGCCGAAAAAGGTGACTTTTTAACAAAATAGTTTAATTTTCAACAAAAAATTAACTGTAGAGCAAACAGTTGCATTTACAACGAAATAGTTGAAATTTCAAACAAAGAAGACGCATTTTTAACAAAATATGTAGTTCAATTTGTAACCAAGAACTTTTCTATAAAAAAAAAGATGAATTTTCAATCGAATAATACAAATTTTCAAGAAAGCAATTAAATTTTCGAAAAGCAGATGACTTTTCAACAAAATAGTTGAATTTTCTAGAAAATAATTATATTTTCAAACAAAGACGATTTTTTTAGAAGACAGTTAAATTTTCAATCCAAAAACAAATTTCGTATCCAAAAACTCGAATTTTGAACAAAACAGTTAAATTTTCAACAAAAGAGTTGGAGTTTCAATAGGAAAAAAAGAATAATTCTCAACGAAAAATATAATAGTTGATATTTAAACCAAGAAGAGATTTTAATTTTTAATTACACAAAAAGCAGTCGAATTCAACCATAAAGATGAATTTTTAACAAAAAATGGTAAAAGTCGACATTTGAACCAAAAAAGATTTTCAATTTAAATAAAAAATATTTGAATTTAACCAAAACAGGAGTATTTTTAACAAAATAGATGAATCTTCAACCAAAACAGATTAATTTTTAACCAAACAGTTCCATTTTTGATAAAAAAAATATCAAATTTTTACCAAAAAAGATTAATTTTTAAACCAAAAATACGAATTTTCAACTAAAACTATAAAGGGAAATTGTGTGAAGTCTGCATTGATGCTTTATTACTTGTGCAATGAAATCACTAATTTTTATTATTTCAAGCATTTCAAACAATTTTAATTTATATTGTCCATGTGTGATGTTGCCATCTACGCCCCCCGTCACAACCCCCCCGCCCCCCCAGCCGTAGTTTTTGAACGGCTCGCAAGGAGTTTTTCGTTCGAAGAACGTAATTCGATATATTTTTTATTAGATTTCAGTACATAATAGAACAAAAGAAAGATAAATGTTCAGCCAAATTGTTAATAAACGACACAATAGCAATGAGTGGAGAACAGGTTTTACCATCGCACGAAACTATGCCTCAAAATTCGAGGCTTCACTTAGGTGGAATACCTCTTGCATTCTCTCATCATTTTCCGCAAATTGCATTAGGATTTGTTGGCTGCATGAGTTTACTGAAGGTGATCTATTGTACTTCAAATTTCTTTCCTTCAATTTGAAATTAGAAGATATTTAAAGTTTGCCTTTAAATTCTAAACTTCAATTTTGGAAAATTGGAAGATATCTCTAATTTGCGAATACTTTTAAAGTCGAAAGGTCTCAAATTCAACAGATTATAATTTGGATTTTGAGTTTACATAGACTAGTTTTTTGGCAATGTAATCTAATAACGAAGACATTTTTTTTAGATAAACGACGTTCACAGAAATGTCGTAACTGATTCCCTGGAAGTGTTTCAAGTAGATGAGTGCAGCTCATTCTTATGTTTAACAAACCCTTGTATAAATTCAGGCGCCTGTACGGAAACAGACGGAAAAATTCAGTGCAAATGTCCTCTCGGGTAAACTAGAAATTCTTTTTAAAAATATACCATCTTTGTCAAATATAATCTGGTATAAAAATTTAATTTTTTAAATAGATATTCAGGAAATCTTTGCGAAAGATCTGCCTGTGACGATAATCCTTGCCATTTGGGAGCAACCTGCATAACATATCCAGGGACAAGTTTCATTTGTATTTGCCCCCTTGGAATGCATGGCCTGTTTTGTGAAGAAGGTAGAGTTTTTTCAGAAACGCGAATAAAATCTAATGAAAATAATATTATAATTCATAATTTACAGATATCGCGATTTTACAACCATCCTTTACAGTATTTATACCTGGGTTATCTTCCTACATGGCTTATGGGATTTCTCCTTCTATAAAGGATGGCATGGAATTAAAAATGCGAATCATACCTCACACGGTGGAACAAATTTCACTAATCGCTTATTTAGGACAAAGTGGATCAAGAAGAGACTTGAGTGATCATTTTTCGATAACTTATGTTCGAGGATACATCATGCTTACATGGGATTTAGGTTCTGGTAAGTTAAACAACTTTGGGGCCATTCGAAGACCACGCAACGCTATTTCGCACACTTTTTCCACCCCTCCTCTTCTTCGTCACAGGATCATCACACAAACCTTGCAACCCCTAGGGTGATGTCACAAATAAGAACATCCCCTGCCCCTTAAGTCAAAACATTTTTTCGTCGATTTCATTTGATGAACACATAAAATAAAACACAAAACATACAAACATAATATTTTAACAGACTTCACAGCCCAAAATGCTCTCAAAACAGGGGAAATAGGGCGATTTTTCATGAAAATAGTGGAATAAATCCTTTTAAATAAAATTAATGTAAAGGTACCATATTGAACTCCATATAAAACGCTTAAGATTTCAAGTCGAAATATATTGAATTTTCAACAAACTAGTTGAATTTTCAACGAAAGAGTTGAGATTTCAAGCTAAAAAGTCGAATTTTTTAGAAAACTATGGACTTTTAAACCAGAAAAGATTAATTTTCATCAAAAAAGCTAATTTTCAGGTAAGAAAGATGAACTAAAAACAAAAAATTATTTTGCAACGAAACAGTTGCATTTACAACCAAATAGTTGAACTTTCAAGGAAAAGAGACGAATTTTCAACCAAATAATTGAATTTTCAACCAAACGGTTGATTTTTCAAACAAAAAAGAATTAACTTCAACCACGAACAGTTGAATTTTGAACCAACTAGCCAAAAAGAAGAATTTTGTAGAAGACAGTTAAATTTTCAACCAATAACTTTTCTACTAAAAAATATGAATTTTCAATCCAAAAAATGACGAATTTTCATTCAAAAAATGATGAATTTTCAATCCAAAAGGGCGAATTTTCAACAAAGCAGATGCATTTTCGAACAAAAAGATTACTTTTAAAAAAAAAAGTTAATTTGAAAAAAAATTATCAACAAAACAGTTGTATTTGAACCAAATAGTTGAACTTTCAATAAAAAGGGACGAATTTTCAACAAAATGGTTGAATTTTCAAGTAAAAACGAGGAATTTTTTAGAAAACAGTTCAATTTTTAATCCGAAAGGAAAATTTTTAATAATTATTCGTTTAATAATTTTCTGTGCAAAAAGACGAATTTTCCAAGAAACAGTTATTTTCAACAAAATAATTACATTTTCAATAAAAAAGTTGATTTTTTAACAAAATAATTATATTTCCAACAAAATAGTTGAATTTTCAACTAAAATGATAAATCTTTAAAAAAAATAAAATTAAAAAAAACATTCAACTAAAATTATAGATCTTAAAAAAAGAAAATTAAAAAAAAAATTTAACAAAATAGTTGAATTTTCAACCCAAAAAGACGAATTGTCAACAAAACAGTTGAATTTTTAAGCCAAAACGACGAATTTTCTACAAAACAGTTTTTAACCCGAAAATATGAATTTTCAACAAAAAAGTTAATTTCAAACTGACAGCGATCAACTTTCTACCAACAAAAAGAATAATTAAATTTTGAGTTAAAAGTTACAAGCACGAATAGTAGAAAATTTAAAAATAAATGTATATTTCTATAAAAGGAATGTCGTTTAATAGAGAAAATTAATTATTCATTAAACTTACTAACTTATTACTGGAGATATCTCTTATTACTTTCTTACTGCCCCTTCAACCTCCCTCATTGCCCACCCAACAACTCTAATTGCCCAACCTAAATAACCATAAACAATTCAACAACAAAGTATTTAAAACCTGAAAAGAAGACTCATAAAATAGTTTTACAAATTATCGTATAACAAAGTTTCTCTCTGTTAAAATTGTAGGAATTCGTAGAATATTTACAAATACACCATTAAGTGTTCAAGCTCACAGAGCTCATACACTTCGGGCAGGAAGAAAAGGAAGAGAAGCTTGGCTTTCGATTGACGGAATTGGAAACGTAACTGGTCGAACTGTCGGTTCCATGGCACGATTAGACGTTTCACCAATTCTTTATGTCGGCAAGTTAATCGAATTTGAATGAATAAATGCGAATTTCCATGCACCGACAATAATTTTAATCATTGAAGCTTAAAATTTGTTGAACAGGAGGTCACAAGTCGAAAAATTTCGAGACTCTTCCTCACGATTTGCCTCTCCACACGGGGTTTTCTGGCTGTATATATGATATCGAGCTACGCACAGAAGAGAACGTCTTCCCAATTACACAATCAAATCCCGCAACTGGAAGAGGAATTAGCGAATGCCATCGAAACGAGTGTTCCCACAATTCATGCAAAAATGGTGCTGTTTGTTTAAATCACGGACCGACATACAGGTATACTAAAATCATTTTTCAAACTTCACATCACTCTTGATTCATATCTTATAATTTATTTACAGTTGCATCTGCATGAGGGACTGGGAAGGACCCGATTGTTCTAAATCTTCAGAAACTTGCAACACCCCAACGTGCAAGACAATCGATAAATAACGATTAAAAATCGTAAAAAAGTATTGACATCTATTGGCTAAGTGTAGAAATGTTTTGTCGGAAGTTTAGGACTGACTTTTAAATAATATTGCACTCGGATAGATGGTAAGCGATTTTATATACCTTTACATTTTAAATCTCCGTTTTTCTAATCCTATCCAGTTTTGGTTCAGAGGTCATCGAATTGGAGTTTAAATGGATGAAGATGACTGCGGCAGCTAAACGTGCTTGTAAATCGTATTTACTTAGTTCATGAGACCATTCCACACGTCCCCAGTGAGAAATCTACAAAATTTGAAATTAGGGACTTATTTTTAGGCAAAATTCACAAAAAGTTCTTTGATTTAGACTATTTAGTGAATCATTCTGATTTGTGAGCAATAGGGTGTTCCAAAAATTGGATTTTTGGTGATCGATACCCATCAATTTTTTCGTTTTCCGGAAAAAGAAATTCCATATTTTTTTGTTATTAAATCGCTCAACATTAACCAGGGCTATTAAGATTAACGTGGGATTTTAAATGGGAAAAGCTCGGTTTTCGAAAAAATGGAAAATATGTACTTTTTATTAACTTTATGTAAACTAAAGTTTAGTCACTTCTTAAGGAATGTTCCAAGAATAATTTTCACGCAATAAATTTTAATTTTGACCCCTCCAACCCCCTTCTTTATGCCCAGAAAATGCCCCAAAAAATGTCAAATAGCAGCTTTATGTAAAATTCATTCTAAAAACGGTATTTTTTCCAACACTTATTTATTTTATTTTAAAAGTTACAAGTTTTAAAGCATTTTTAATCTAACTTTTAATTGTTTGAATAATTATTATTTGTTTACACATTTTTTCTCCAGTAAATCGTGAAAAGTTACTATTTCCAGGCATACATCATATAGTTTATGAATTTAAAAAATAATATTTTTTCTTTAACATTTTCTGCGATTGTTTAAACAATTCCTATTTGTATAATTTTTTCCACCAAATAGTGAAAAGTTAGTATTTCTTGCAATTAATGACATAATTAACAAATGTTAAGATTATTTTTAGTTAGGATATTTGTCAATTAGTTAAACAATTTTCATTTGTGTAAAAAATTTTCGCCCCCGTAAATCGTGAAGATTTATTATTTTCTGGAATTAATGACGCAATTAATGAACGTTAAGAGTGATATTTTTTGTGAAGGCACTTTGCAATTATTTAAATAAATAAAATCACTTGCTCCTTTTCATAGGAAAAATAGAGAAAATTCTAGTTTTTTCGAATCTCTTACACTATGTCGCTTATTAATCAGTATTGTCTTATCTCAAGAAAATTGATCTGAAAAAAACTATCCTTAAAGTAAGTAAAAAAAATTGTTTAAAAAAATTATTATTGTTTAAAAAATTAACGTATAAGTTCTGAGATAAGAGACTACTGAATAATAAGCAATATAGTGTAAGAGATGTGAAAAAACTAGAATTTTCTTCACCTTTCGTTTGAAAAGGCGCAACTGAATGATTCTTACTTGTTCAAATAATTGCAAACTGTCTTCCGCAACAAATATCACTGTCATCATTTACTAACTGCATCGTTAATTCCAGAAAATAGTAACTTTTTAAGACTTGCAGGGGGGAAAATTGTTTAAACAAATGATAGGTGACTGAATTTATATGAACTTTTTCCATTTTTTCGAAAACCAAACTTTTCCCATTTAAAACCCTATATTAATTTCAAAGGCCGGGGCACGGTTATAGTGTTAACCGATTTGAAAAAAATATCAAATTTCTTTTTCCGGAAAAGGAATAAAGTGAGGAGGGGGGATCAATCACCAAAAATCGAAAGTCGAATTTTTACAAGTATAAATTTGGACCACCTTAGTAAGCAAGCAAAGATGTTTCTAGTTTATCAAAAAAAAGTACCTGATACTCTTCCTCCAATCGAGAAAGATACACAGCATCTTCGACATTAATTACTCTTTCGGAAGCAGCTAGTGTCAAAATTACCGACTTCGTGGTATCCACACCAAATTTGAAACCTGTAAATATAAGAATTTAATTAGTTTTCAAATTATTCACAGGGTGTCTACTCAAATCCTGGCAAAAATCCCTGATATTCCAGGTTTCTTCCAGGCATATCTAGACATTTCCATTCATATTTTTTCTTAATACGGAGTGATTACAAAATTTCGCATTCTTTAAAGCAATCGACCTTACACCCCTTCAAAGCATTAGATAATACAGATATAATATAATAATTAATAATTAGATAATACTTCAATAACCCACATTTATTATCCTCCTGTAAATGGTTAAATTAAAAAGTTTAATTATATAACATAAAAAAATGTGGAATACTCTACCGACGGAAATTATCTACACACCTGTTTTTTGAGCAGTTGCTAAAGTCCCTTAA
>CAKNWT010277253.1:3213-24948 GCA_932066315.1 Andricus coriarius | reverse complement strand
GTGCTGAGTTTAATGTGGTTGTTGTGTGGTCTGTTAAAGCGATTTAAAAAAAACGTTCTATCATTTAAAAAAAGAATTTCTTTTACTTCCTCCTACATGATGTATACACTTACATAAAACAGAACCGTGGCTATACGATTTGCAATGCCCCTTTCTTTGAAATATGTGACTGAGTCGAGTTTCTCTCTCTGGAAAGTTACGAAGTTATTATTGTGTAAAAACACTACGAGCTTTACCTAGATTAGTTTCTCCATAGTTTACTGACTATAACGTATTCATGGTATGGTAAATAAAAGCCTCCGATTTCGTAATAAGCAATTCGCAGATCCTCGGATGTGTCGATCGTCAAACTTGTCATATGCTCCACACGACGACTTAGAAGCTCCACGCGTTTATCTTCGTGATCTTCAATCCAGGCAGTTTGAGCAATTCTGTTTTGATTAGATGCATATTTAACAGTTTTATCCCTCAAATCTAGCACTTGCGCACCTTCTAACTGCAGAAAACCAAATGACGTTCTTATAATGTGTGGTAGAAATCGAAACGTATTGTAGTTTGATAACTTTTAAACATTAGAAATGCTACACTGGATAAATTTCATCTGTATCCTTTTTTTTCAATAAATAAGAATTGAGAACAAATATGAAAGGTCGACTAACCTTGGGCTTTGAAAATCTTTTAAGGAACTCTATTTCCCCTTCATAAATTATTTCGTGGTATAAAACAATTCTACGATCCAGCAGAATTTCTTCTTCTTTAAAGGGTGCTATTTTCAGAAAAGGAATACCACGATCGACATATCGGCATTTCAATTGTTTCTGAATCTCCGCGGGAAGTAAAATTTCTCCATTGCAGAGCCTCATATACTGTGTGCCATCATACTAAAATTTTAGCATATAACAAATATAAAAATTTCAACCCTGCTAAAAATCTAAGAGGTACATATTATGCACTTGGAGATGTGGGTACGTTTCGAATCCCCCTGAAGCCACAAGAACCAAGTTTTCGCATCGACGACTGTCAATCTGTCTGTTTGTCCTCCCACCCGTCCACAGGCCCGAGAACTTTCGGAAAAATAAACGGATAGAATCCAGTGAGAAAAAATCGCCGGATTTTGAGTCATATGACCCTCAACTTTAAATACCTCGATTTTGAGGTCCTTCACAAGTGCATAAATTATTATTAGAAATTTGAGAAAATTCAGGAGTATCCTTCAACATTTAATTTAAAAATGGCAATTTTTTATTTCAATTCATTCATTATTGTAATCAATAGAGCTAAAAATGTAAAAAGTAATAACCTCGGATTTGGATCGAGATTTCAAGCTGAAATATAGCTTGACAGAAGCTTTTCGCTTAAGCGGCTTTATCTCAAAAGTCATCCGGTAAATAAAATTAATAATTGCGCGGTTAAAAACTTCTAAATAATCACGATGTTAATGAGTTTCGATACTGGAAAGGTCGTAATAAAAACACGTCCTTCTCGGCATTGTCCAATGTAACTGTGACACATATCTCTTCCAAAAAAGAATCATGCTGCTCCACCTACCGAAAGCCATAGGCGTAGACTGAACTTCCTGTTCGCTACAGACGAATCTTCATAGCGTCATTGAGCGAAATTCTGTCTACGCCTATGGGTTTCGGCAACGGGCGCAGCGTGGACGTTTTTTCTGAGGGATGTGCGTAATAATTATATTCGACAATGCCGAGAACGACGTTTTTTCATTACGACTTTTACAGTATGAAAACTTATTAAGACCATGATTATTTAGAAGTTTTCATCTCAGACATTATTAATTTTGTTAACCGTTCAACTTTTGGGATGAAACCGCTGAATCCAGAAGCTTCCCTATTAGCACGGAACGTTCCTGGAACTTTACCGGAAAGTGTAAAATTTCCTCCGCTTGGGAACGTTCCATTGGGACCTGAGGGGAATCTTCCATTATTGATATTTTTAACAACAATTATCTCGTAAACCATAAGAGATAGGTGAAAATAGATGTCATTTTTTAGTTTTGAGTACCGCATATACTATACTATAATATGATATCCACATCATAAACTGACATTGATTTTGACGTACCACTTGCGGTTTACACGACATTTATCGATAATAATAATAACGGTAATTTATGTTTGGAACGTTTCAGTGGAACGTTCCTAAGCACGGACATTTTACATGTTCCTGGAACGTTCCTGGGATGTTCCGCTGGAATGTTACTAAAGTTCCCGCGGAACGTTCCGTGCTATTAGGGTTCTCTCACGCAATACGAGCTTTTCAGCTTGAATCTCTATCCAAAGCGGAGAGAACTATTTTTTACATTTTTAGCTCTACCGACTATAATAACAAATAACTTAAAATTAAAGAATTACTATTTGTTAAGTACATGTTGAAGAATACTCATGAATTTTTCCGAATTTCTGATACCAATTTTTGCACTTGTAGAGGACTTCAAAGTCGAGGTATTGAAAGTTGAGGGTCATTATTACTTCTGTTTTGTAACACGGTTTTTGTCACGGGTAAGAAAAATAATTTTTACGAAAATTGAATTGACATAAATTTGCAAGTATAATGTTGAAGAATGTTTTTGACTTTGACTCAAAAGTATGCGAATTTTTCTCGTTAAGTACTAAACCTTCAAAGCTACTACTAAACCATCCAAAGTCCTATTTTTGTCCTGAAAACGCGAGATACGGAAAAAGTTTTAACAAGAAATTGAAACTTTTAAAGAACTCCACAAAATTTATTTCATCATCTTTCCATAGAACTTATTGAATTTTATTTATGCATTAAAAGTGCTATGAAAATATGGAAAATTTCAATTTTACGCTAAACGATGCGAAATGCATAAAAAGTCCATAGAAAGAAATGAAGCTTGTGAAAATACCTACACATTTTTTAAGGGTAGCTTAGAATATAAATATGACTAATTATACGTGTATAAATGAGAGGTTGAGTGCAATCACGGTGTCCTTGCGTTTTTAGGAGTCACTTGCACTGTTTAAAAAATCGAATCGAAATTTAATATACATGTGAGTAAAGTCATTTGCATATACCGTAAATCAATTTGAATATACCATTATGTTGTAAAATTAATATACATGTGTATTAAAGTCGGTAAAACAGAGTGCGTGGAAACACTAAGTTTTATTATGCCTTCAAATCTTGTCAAATAATGAAAAATAAAGTAATGACCTTAAATTCGTCGACTAAATTCTTACTTATAATTAAAGTGGAAAGTACGAGTGGAATTTTTTTCTAAAATTCGCTGTGAATGTTAGAATTTCAACGTGAGTACAGGTACTTGGGAGTTAGGTTTCATAATTATTTGTTTAATTGAACTGTTCCACTTAAAACCAGTGTAATTGATGTTTATCTAGGAGAAAATATTATGTTTCATTATTTATAATTGAAAATTACTGCCTAAATTGGTTTTAATTCTTGTAAAGTGCAAATATCTGACTTTTCTAATAAATAATTAATATGCATTATATGAAATTTAATATACATAGTCTCTTAATGTCAATTTTATATACCGAGGTTTTAGATTTAATATACAAATGTATATTAAATGTATATTAAAATTGCGAACATTTTTCGTTTGTTTTGTACACAACTTCATGAGAAACAAATGAAGAACAAGTGGTTTAAAAAAATGCAAGAACACCATCATTGCACCCAACCGGGCAATTAAGAAAAGGCTTTTTTCGAATTTTTATTTGAAAAAGAACAAATATGTATTTTTGTCGCGCTATGATCCTACCTAGTTGTGATGTCACATGCTTTCAATATTTTCTAAACAAGCTGAAGGTTTATGTTTTTTCTTAAAGAAATGGAAATAAATCAATGTTAAGACTGGTGTTTTAGGCCTAAATGTATAAATTCCAGTATTAAAAATCATAAAAAAATATTTTTACGTATCTATATCCGATGGTGAGAAACGAAATAGTGTATTGTAAAGTTTCATGTAGCGGGCTTAAAGTTTCATGTTGTCCCGGCGGCGGAGTGCGCATGTGCGAACGTCACTGGGCTGGAAGCGGCCACATTACGCATGCTTCACGTGTATGCAATGGCGCTTCTTCAAGATGGGACTGACAAACATAGTATATTATGCTACATGGGAGGAACGCGTCTCATTTCCACCGAGTGTGAAGTTTGAATCAAATCACACGAGGTGAAAATGCGCGTCCTCCCGACAAGCATACGATACTTTTTTCCCGACTTAACTATAATAGCCGCGTATATATCTAGCCCGATTTGCTGGGATAATCTCACCTATTCCTAACCAATCGACGCATACTCAGTTCCGCTTTATTACTCCCTAGGGAGTAATAAAGCTTCATTACTCCTGAAGAGAGTAATGAAGCGGAACTGAGCCCGCGTGACCGATTGGTCAGGAATAGGTGCGGTTATACCCGCAAATCGGGCTGGATATACGGCTATCGTATGCAAGTCGGGAAAATTTTGTTATAAAACTGTCCGGCGTGACATATGCCGAACATGTGCCCTACAAAATTAACAATAAGAGTATATTGTTGCTAAGATCTTTTCCGCTATAAATGTGACAAAGAATGAAAAATTGCTCTAGAGTGCCCAGTGAACCGAACGGATACACTATGACTATGTGGTATGCATCCTAGAAGAAAAAAGGCTATACAGATATTATAGTGGATGCAATTTTCTACAACTTTTGATTAAAGCATTTCTTTTTAAATAAATATTTTCAGAATTAAGTGCAATGTTAAGTGTTGCGTACATATAAATACTCCACAAATGCCCTCTATTATCACCTGATATTGAAGTTATTATCGATTAATTCCTAATTGTTAGCATTATTATTGACAGTATTATAATATTGAACTATTATTATTGTTGTTTTTATAATAATTATTATTATTGATTGTACTCGTTTCCTCACCACCTCTGAGGTAAAGTAAAGGGAGCAATTATTTTTTCGCGGTTTTCGCATTAGGCCTAATTCACATGGACGGATTGACGAATGAATTGATAGATGAATGGATTGATGAATGAATTAATGGATAGATGAATTTATGAATGTATCGGTAAAGGGATGAATTTTTGGATTATCTTTTGATGTTTTGATTTTGATGTTTGTGATCCGGTAACTTTTATTCGTTTTGAAACTCATGATTAACCCGCTTTTGCTTCTATTCTAAAATCCTTGTCTGGTAGTTCTTCTTGTTCGCCTGAATCCTCTGCTTTCTCAGTTGGCGAGAGTTTGCAGATGTTAGCATCGGTTCCTTCCTCTCCGCCCTCTTCCTCGGAGTTGCTCAAAATCTCGGCAAACTTTGCGCAGTGCTGCCCGTTTTAATTCAGGCAAATGATGGAAAATTTCAGACCTGCCCATTCATTTCTGCCCATTTCAGATCTTGTGCCCATTGTCACTCGATCTGTGATAAAAAGTAAATGCAATCTTGCTTCTCCTCCTGCAAATGGAAAAAAGGATGCAGCTTAGCATGTTGTTGCAGGAAGGCAGGGTTGAAATGTTTTTTCATTTGCATGAATTGCAACGGGCAGGACCGCGCAAACCTTGCCGCGATTTTGAGCCACTTCGACGAAGAGAGAGGAGAGGACGAAATCGAAGCTATTATCTGCAAACTGTCGAAAACTGAGGAAGAAGAGGATTCAGGCGAAGAAGAAGAACCACCAGAGAAGGGTCGCACAATGGTAAAAATAAAACCATAACCGTTGGTCAAGGAGTGCTGGTTAATGAACTCGTGTTTTCTATTAGGACCAGAAAAAAGTATTCCAAAACTCAATTTGATCCGTTCATTTTTCGAGAGTTATCGTGTTTACGGACGGACGGCCGGACATACAGACAAACATACAGAGTCCATCGCCAAAACTTGATTTTTGGTTTCAGGGGGTCTCAAAACATGGAGACACGTTAAAAAATGAGGTGTGAAAATTCGGACCATTCTAATGCTTTCTCAATCATAAATGATGAGACAAGATTTCTACTGCAAATATGGAAAATTCATATTCTTTAAGATTTCATAATTGATTACGTAATTTTTATATTATCTTAAATCAATAAAGTCACAGAATGTAAATAATTTACTTATTGATCCATTTCACTTAATCGTCTGTATTCCTGCAAATATTCCTTAAAATCATATAAGTGACCGTCCGCGAAGAAAGGGACCTAATGCGCGGTAGCTTCATTTTACAGGAGGAGCGATTGAAGTGGCAGTCCAACACAGCAACTCCATGAGAAGCCCTCAACTTGCAGTCGAATAACAATGTCTTTTTTTGGATATCGGTATAATATTTTTCATTATGAAAGAGAAAATGAAAAACTATTGATAGGTGTAAAAAACTAATAATCGATTTTTTCCGCATCAGGTCCCTTTCTTCGCGGACGGTCACATATGTTTCATTATATTTAATAAAATATAAAAATTTTTCTAAACAAATTCTAAACGAGTTCGTTTGATTAAAATAGCTTTAGTCTAAGTTGAGCGTCTAAGTTAGTCACAAATATTAATAATAAATAATAAATAGTTTTATAAACAATTTATCACAGTTGTTAATTATAAAATGTTCGAGGAATTTTCATTAATGTAAAAAAAGCTTCAGATCGTAAATGACTTATTTATTTATTTTCATTGATTCATTTTTCATTCTCGAGCTATTTTGATTTAAAAACCAGTTTTACGGATAAAAACGTGAGGTTACGATATGTTGCAGGAAATCGGTGAATCAGGGTTAAACGCGAGGTGGATGCAACAAACTGAGGTAAAGTTTCCGTGGTGAATCGTAGATATCTCCGACTGACTCCACTAGAGGTAGTACGTTATAAGCATGTCACCACACTGAAAAAAAATGGTTTAGCTGGATTTCGTCTTCTAAGAAAATATGGCTGTGTTACCTAAATTTCTAGCTGTATTACCTTAATATCTAGCTGTTTTAGGAAAATTTTGCCATCTAGAAATTATCAAGATAAATTAGCTAGATAATTTCTAGATGGCAAAATTAGATGAAACAGCTAGATATTTAGGTAACGCAGCTGGAAATTTAGGTAGCACATCTATATTTTCTTAGAAGACGAAATCCAGCTAAGCGTTTAGCTGTGACAGCTAAACCATTTTCTTCAGTGCGTGGTAAGTTTAGGTCAGTTTCGTGTGGTCAGCTGACTTTTGCCCTGCTTCAACGATTACCTGCAACGTTTCGTACCCTCAGTTTTTTCCGTGTTATTTCTACGTGAAACTGCAAGAATGTTGAAGTTGTTTATCCTAATTCTTTATACAAATTTTATTGTCATATTTTATCAAATATGTTCAAAAACATATTTTTAGGCATATCCGTAGCCGTCCTGGTGAATAGAGGCAATTACAAATTGAAGAAAACCTCCAAAATTTAAATATTCTGCCACAGAAGCTGTTCATAACAATGCTTATTGTTAACTTTCTTATTAAATTTTGTGAATGAATGTTATTCTTATATTCATACAAAGCAATTTTAGCAGAAAGAATTTTTTTAACGATAATAAAACTCTTCGCCAATTTGTTTATAAAAATTGTTTATAACAATTATATGGATCAAGAAGCACATTATTTGTATTCTGTGAGTTCGCATCCGTTGATTTAAGATAATATCAAGTTTACCTACTGTTGTCATACTTTGAGTGGCAATATTATATGTCAAGAAATGGAGAAGACAAAAGCTCTAAATCTGAGTCACTTTAGAATTCAATGCACTTCCATTAACAAAAAAATGAAAATCGGACGCATTTTATGAATTTCATTTGGTTTAGCCCGGTCATATTATAAATATATACGTCCCATAGATATTGTAATTATATTTTTATAAAGGACTTTATATACCAATTTAAAAAAAAACGATTAAAAATAATTTACTTGATAAAATCGAAATACCTCAAGTCATCTGTGTCCATCTTAAAACTAAGATGGGTGCTTAGAAAGAAACCAACGAATATTATTTGCTACCACTACCACCCAATATAATTTAAGAAGCATACCGTCATAGCAATACATTATAATTAAAAACTTTAAAAAGCAAAGTTTACATATATCGAATTCCGAAGTTATGTTAATTTGTCATAAATTTGTCCTACTTGAGATAGATGGCTAAGTCTGGGGTCACTTTCAACCGCTTTTTCCTTAATCTTCTCATTATCGTTAACAGAACTTTCCTGATTTGCACCACCCAGAATTCGAGCGACTTTTCCTGAAGATATAAATAAATAGGTGTGTACCAAATTGTTGCAGGTCGGTCAGGTTCGCGGGTTGGTTCGCACAACGCCAATCAACCCGACACGCAGTTGTCAAAACCAGAAGTTTACTGTTCATCATTCTCTACAGGCTCTATTACTTGACGCATTTTGAAGTTCTTATTAGAAATTTTCAGAACAGAATCTTTATGGTCCACAAAATCATCGAACTTGTAATTTAATTTTGTGTTCAACAATATATAAATAAATGTGTTAACAAAATTGGCAATATTAAGAATATGATTTTGATCTAAAAGGAAATTTCTTAAATAAACTCACAATTGATTAGAATTAATGCAAATATACTTTAAGAATCTAAATAATTAACTAAATGTGTAATTTGATTCTTATAAACAATTTATATCAACAAATTATTCAGTATATCAGGTTGTTGTGGAAAAAATCTATTTGCTCTTCAAATCGTTGCAAGTTATTATTCACGACTAGCCTCGATTAAATTCAACCCAAAACTACTTGCACATCCAATACGACGCGTTTATGAGAAAAAAGATTTTTTCATTTTCAACAATTAAAAATCTGAATTTTCTTGAAAATGACGCAAAATATGAATAGTAGTTGATTGTTCAATACTGTTCAGCTTCCTGAAATTTATTAAATGTTATCCTTTCTAGATTTTTATATTGTTTAATCCAATAAGTTTTTCCAACAATATAGAAAAAATCGATAGAATTCGATTAAAATAGCATTAAGTTTAACGAGCTGTAATATTTGATTTTTAAAAACGTTTGTTTTTAGTTCACTACCGATGTAAAGAACATGTTCCACTAGATTATTAAGGTTGCTGAGCTTGACAGTAAAGAAAAATGGGGTTTTATCTCTGAAATTGAAGAAATACAATTTTTACCGATTCAAAATCTCATTTTTCTCGTAAACGAAGCAAAATAGGAATAGCAATTCACAGTTCAAAATTGTTCCCCTTTCTGAAATCTATGAAAATGTACCCTTACCAGATGTATATCTTGTGTATTTGAACAAAAATGTTCAAAAATAAAATCAAAAATCTATTAAAGCGACTAAAATAGCATTTAGTTTGACGAACTTCAAGATTTTATTTTTAAAAACGTTTTTTTTTTAGTTGAGTATCAATATTCAAACACCTCCCCCTTTGTAAAATTTGTAAAATGATACCCTTACCAGATATTTATCTTGTTTTCGATCGATAAAAATCAACTAATCTTTGTTCAAATACACATCATTTTACAGATTTCAGAAAGAGGGACGTGTTTGAATATTGAGACTCACTAAAAAAAAGGTTTTTATACATAACATCTTGAAGTTCCTCAAACTAAATGCTGTTTTAGTCGTTTTAATCTCATGGAACATGTTTTCTACATAGTCAGTGAACTAAAAACAAACTTTTTTAAAAATAAAATGTTCAAGTTCGTTAAAGTAAATGCTATTTTAGTCGATTTTTATCGATCTTTTCTATATTTTTGGACAAATTTATTGAATTTAACTATACAAACATCTGGAAAGGGTACAATTTCATAGATTTTAGGAAGCTCAACGATTTTGAACTATGAACTGCTATGCGTATTTTGCCTCGTTTTCGAGAAAAAAGAGATTTTTAATTGTTAAAAATGAACAAATCTTTTTGCTTAGAAATGCGTCGTCCGATTTTTTTCTTTCTTTGCTCAAAATAACCGGTGGCATCCCCGAAACACGTGCAAAACAAAAGCTGGATGTGCAAGTACTTTTGGGTAGAACTTAATCGAGACTAGCCGTGCAGTTTAATGGTACTACTCGTATTAACGAAAAAAAGTCATAACCTATAAAGTTTTATACACTGAAACTTGAATTTGAGGAATCTTGATTTGCGCCTTCAGAGAAATGAGGCAGCGTCGCGGTTTCGAATGAGACGAGCCACGGGGCCGAATAGGGAGGACGTCCTTGGCAACTCATGCGTGACAAAACATTAGCATAGCGATAAAGCGCTGTACCCTAACGGCCTTACTGGATAACTGTGTCAAGTTGCATCACAATGCGTCAGTTCACTCTCAGTGTTCACACGGCCCTGACGTTTACTTTCGGAGAGTCTGGATTTGAGCCGAAAGTCATATCAAAACCGTGCTCAAATCCAAGTTCGACTGTATTACTTGTTAACCTATCAAGTTGCATGGGCAGACTCTATGTAATTTTTCCCGTAGAATTAAATGGGGCTATTAGTTTTTTCGTAACTTAAATTTTTAAACAAATTATTTAAACAATCGAAAGGTTGAATTCTTTTTCATAAAAAATGTTCTTTTAATGAAATGTTGTCATCTCAATATTACATTGTCTACTAGTGTGTAATTAGAGATATTTATGATCTTTTAAAAAGAATATACCACCTGAGAAGTTTTAACAAAAACAAGAATTTCTTGAATTTTGTACGTCCAAACATTTTACCACTTACTCTTTGAAGTATTATCTTCAATTGAAGGCAACACAATTTAAAAAATCTTGGCCGGTTCCCAACGTTTATAGAGTATTATGAACAGTGAGTTCCTGGTTTTGGCCACTGTGCGACATTCCACATTTATACCGAAAACCGAAATTTAATCCACAAACCCGCATTTTACTTAAAAGTATGAAAAGCTTTGTAAATATTAGATTGAACGTATTGAAGAAGGTTAATATTGTTCGAAAAAAGCAGCAAATAATTTTTTCAATTTTAAGGTTGAATGCGCGTTTGCGGGTTCGCAAGTCGATTCTGTTATGTTCTTGCACACATCTACTCATATATTAGTAAAATAATATTAAATAATTATAAATTAATTAGTTGTACGTTATTTGGGGTCATATTTAAAAAAAATGAGTAGAGAAGTTCCCCGAAAAAATAAGCTTACAATCAGATTGCGATTTTTTTGCAATTAAATATCAGAAGTGAAAGTATTTAAATGAAAATATTATTTATAATTGCAAGAAATTCTCTTCTAAAAATAGATTTTAAAAAATTCTAGAATGTAAAATATAAATATTAGATATTACGTATTCCTTTCTGGTGTTCCTTCGAATAATCCTCCATGTGCCTATAAAAAAAACAAGATTTTTATAAGGAACAAAAAGTAAAATAACAGGGTTCGCAATTAAATTGGGAATCGTAGAGGACGTGTAAAACGTAAACTGTAATTCGTAGACATACTTCCTGAGAGTGGCTAATCGCTTTTCCTGTCCCAGAAGATAATCATGGGCGGCATCAATCAATATATCTTTATTTTCCATCAAATTAGCCAAATCATGAACATGAACATTTAATGAATTAAAATTGCCAAATCCGGTACAGAAGAGAGACATCACAACAGCACCGATGAGTAAACATGATCCGGGAGAGCACATGCTCTTTTTAAACTTTTCTGGATCCGTTATCTTTCATCGCCACAGAGAAGTTACAATTTTGGAAATTAAAAATCTGTATTCTGTGGGTGCAAAGAGTATTTCGAATTGTATTTATAGGCAGTTTTCGATCAGAATCAATATCATACAAGCCCCAATTTGAAAATGTAATTTTTAGTTTAGGTGCTATACATACTAAAGAAGTGAAACATAAAATAACTCAATAGCTATTTGTAACAACAGTTGGTTACGGCACTGTTTAATTCATACATCTTATAAAACTGTCGGTCACTGGATACTAAAATATTTAATACTTTTCGAATGGTCGAAAATTGATTGAAAAATGAATATTAAATGAATGCGTTCCGCATAAGTCATGCATATATTAAAAAAATGGGCTTAAATCTAGGGTTGTGCAAAAAGCACAAAACTTCGAGTAAGAGCTACGTCGGCATTTTTCCAAATAAAGTAGGGTCGAGTTGAATCGGGAATTCGAATACTCGAATCTATCGAAAAACTCGAGAACTTTCGAGAACCAAACGACCAAGTTTTTGAAAAATTCAATAGTTGACCAGATTTTTTTTTAAATATGGCATTTAGGGGGTTTTTGGATTTCTGAACATAATTTTGAGGTATAAGTTCAAAATTTTGACATTGTTGATACAAAATCTATTTAAAACTTGAATCGTCTTCGAAGCGATCGAGCTCAGCTCAGCTCGACTTGACGCATTCGAACTTCGACTATCGAGTTTTTTTTGCAAATCCCTGGTCAAATTCTGCTTTCGGGAATGACATTATAAAAGAGAGAAAGGCAATGTATAATAAACAAAAAGATGTTATATTTAGAACATTAAAAGACGCATGAGTGTTTTCTTACAGTACTTTAAATACCTTTTAAAGGAAAAAACAAAATCATAACCAGTCATTATATTTTAGGAAGATCAATTATTTATTTTTTTATTTTAGAAAATAATTTGTTTCATGATCGTTGACCATTACAAATAAGTGCAAATATACAGTAATGAACATATTATTTGATAAGTATAAGCAGAGAGTGCAAGTCAGAAACAACGTCGATTACAATTATAAGATATGCATCAAAACGATATTGTAACGCATACAGTGACGTGACAAGACCTAAGACTCCATTACAAATGTTCTAAGACGCAATATTTTAGACATAAAAAAAGCGAGTTTACAGAGTTCTTTCACAGAGTTAGAGTTAAGAAAGTATAACCAGTATTGTCCACTGGATGTGACAGTTGGAGGCTGCTGAAAAATGGAAGATCTAAAATCCGCAAACGCAGGACAAGTAGCCAAAATATGAAACAAATCCTCTCTTTCCTCAAGATTGCATATCGAACAGTTTCTCGATGGCTCATACATAAATTTAAACTCCCCGATACGAATGCAGCCTCTGATTGAACCCAGGAGCCTCAACTGAGCAATTGTGCTTGTGACATAAAAAGGGAGACGGAAGGTCAGATAAGATTGAATGCCTGGAACTAAGGACAAGTGTGGAAACACTTGTAGACTACCAGAGCCTAGTACTCTACCATAATCTGAGCACTTTAAATAGACTGAAAAATTATGCAAGATTGTCTCTTTATTATTTTGTAAGGCTATTGCATCCAGTCCCGGCTGCTAAGGAGTTTAGTTTCTTTAAGCAGCGTACGGGATACCTTTGTTCCTCCATTTCCAACAGCCTCTCCAGCCAACTTAGAGCTAGCTTATAAATCTCATAAGCCAATTGTAGTCTATCAGTTACGAGTCGCAAAGCATAATTTGGCGTATAGGACGGAAGGTTTAAAGCCCTCTTCAAAAACTTCGATTGAAGCTTTTCGATCATTTCAACCCCAGACTGCGATAGCATAATACAATACACTGAGTGTAAGACTCCGAAAAAGCGTGATTTTAGTACACCAAGCATCGGATTTCGTAGAATACAGAATTCTTAGAACATCACCCATAGCAACATTTGCTGAATTCATTTTCTTGGTAGCCTCTTTAAGGAAAAGACCCGAACTTGAGAAAATAGAACCCAAGTAGAGATACTCCTCAACTACTTCAAGCTGAACCCCAGAGAAAAAGAAACTGCAGCTTCGCGAGCGTCCTCTATGAAATACTACAACTTTTGATTTAGATTCATTTACTTGAAAGAAATTTACTTTACAATATTCCTCAATCAGGTTAATCTTAAATTGAAGATCAGCTTGCGAGTTGGCAAGGATCACTATATCGTCAGCATAGGCTAGTAAAATTACATCAATTAGGTGATCGATCGAAATTCCTATCGCCCCGTGGTTTCTTAGGTATTCCTCTAAGTCAGATATTAACAAGGCGAAAAGGAGAGGACTCAGAATCTCGCCCTGCAGAACCCCTAAAGTAACCTTAACTGACGTGGCAGGGCCAGACCTAGTCCTAATAGTCACGGAAGCGCTATCATATAAACTTTTGATGATTCTTAAGATTTTTGTACTCACTCCCTTCCTGAGCAATTTTTGCTAAAGAAGTGAGTGGTTAACTGAAGGAAATGCTTTTTTAAAATGAAAAACGCAAAGACCTTACGTTTCGGAATAATAAGATAGATTTGAATTAATGCATTTAGAGTGAAAATGTGATCTATACAACTCCGTCCAGCCCTGAAACCCGCCTGATTCTCGGAAAGGCAGTTTTCTAATTCAGCCCACCTAGTCAGCCTTGAGGACAGAATTCGGGTAAAAATGTTTGCAATCGAATTGATCAAAGCAATTTCTCTGTAGTTTTGAGGATCATCTGTATTACCTTTTTTAAAGAGCATAAAGGTTTGTATGTTAGACCAGTCGGAAGGAACTTTTTCTGATTCCCAAATTCTGTTAAAAAAGCTAACCAGATAAGGGACCCAGTTCTCTGGTAGATATTTATAAAATTCACTAGGGATGCCGTCCTCACCGGGTGCCTTATTACTCTTACATGACATTAGGCTATCTTTTGCTTCCTTTTCCGAGATAATATAATCCAGTAAAGGATGGGAATTTATACACCACTTAACACTAACACTAATCTGTTCAGGATACAATGAATCCGCAAAAGCCTGCCAACGTTCGAAACTTATAGCATTAACTAAAGGAGACTTTATTCTGAAACTATTCACTACTGTCCAGAACGCTTTAGCGTTATTGCAAGATGCAAGGGCATTCAACACACCACACTCAAAATTCTTTCTTTTTAAAATTTGAAGCTCAAGGTAAGCTTTCTTTATTTTCCTATGCTCACTAACATCTAAATCTGAAAATTGAGATGATTTACATTTTTTTAATGAGTCTTTTAATTTACGACGCATCATATCACATTCTCTATCGAACCAGGGTTTTTTAGGAAGATCAATTAGAATGTAGCATAAAACGAAATGAAAAGATATTTTGATTCATCCGTAACGAATCTAGGTACACGGAGAAAAATGGAAGGTCAGTTTGGCCATCTAGATGTGCAGACAGACTATATTGCAGGGTCAACTATAGGACAGCCCTTGAAGATGGCTAAAGCAACTATCTCTAGAAGGTTAAAACAAGAGGTTCTAATCGATCATCTCAGAGTGTCGACTTGATCATCTCGAACGGTCGAAACAAGCATCATAGAGAGTCGAACCGATCATCACAGAGGGCGGCATTGATCATTATAAAGGATCGAATCGCTCATCAGAGGGTCGATTTGGTCATATCAGATAGTTGACTGGATGTCCTAGGACAGACGACCTGGCCCACGGTGTGCCTCGACTGACTTCAACCCAAAAGGGCTTGCATATGCCGGTTTTTGTCTGAATATACTTCTGGGATGCCCCACGATCAGTTTGAGCCCAAAAAGAAAAAAATAGCTGGGCCCTTTTTGAGGAAACTCTTTCTTTTATTTTTTTAAAGAGGTTAATCAATATATTTTGATGAAAATGAGCTAAACGTGGAATTTCATTGGCTCAAACCATTCAGTTTGGCATCCAAAGAAGGGCTACAGGTGCTGAACATCTAACAAGAGCTGACACCCTTCAATATTTTCGAAAAATGGTGAAAAAAGTGGGGAAAAAATCAGTTTTTTGAAAATAGCCTTATTCCAGTTCTTCCTATGTCCCAAACACCGTAACAAGAATTAAAGTGCTTAAAATTTTCTGCAAAATGAAAAAAAATCGAATGTTGTTTCACTAAAATTTTGGGAGTTATGGTCCCAAGAAATCAATTTTAAGCCAATAATTTGAATGAAAAAAAAAAATATGTATATATATTTAAAAAAGACTTAATTTTGAGTAGATGTAAACAAAACATTGCTCTAGCTCTAATTGAACCAAAATGATGGCCTTTTGAATATGGCCTTTTGAATTTCCCGAGCAATTCAGGAGAAAGTTGCCACCAGTTTGTTTAAGGAAGACCTAAGTTTTAGTTTAAAACAAGAGGTTCTAATAGATCATCTCAGAGTGTCAACTTGATCATCTCGAACGGTCGAAACAAGCGCCATAGAGAGTCGAACCGATCATCACAGAGGGCGGAATCTAATCGCATCGGAATTATGGCCTTCTAAATATGATCCTTTTGTAATGAAATTATGTTAATCATCATGTTTTAAACAAATAATGCTAGAGCATTATTTTTTTTAGATTTGCTAAAAGTTAGGTCCGCCATAACCTATCTGGTGGCAACTTTCTCCTGAAATGTTCGGGAAATGCGTTCTTTTGGGAAACGATAAATTTTATTTAAAATATTGATGTTAAACAAAATTTCATAAAAAAGGGCCATATTCAGAAGGCCATAATTTTCGTTCTATTACAGCTAGAGTATTTTTTTTTTTAGATCTACTCAAAATTAAGTCTTTTTTAAATAACTTACTGGCAATTTAGACCTAAAACTCCGAGGAAATGAGTTCTTTGGAAAAACGAGAAATTTTATTTATAAAATTGATGTTAGACAACATTTCATAAAAAAGGTCATATTCAAAAGGCCATAATTTTGGTTCTATTAGAGCGAAAGCAATGTTTTTTTTAATCGACTCATAATTAAGTCTTCGTCAAATAATTGTTGGGCAACTTTTGCCACATATACATAGGAAATAAGTTTTTCATTCAAATTATTCGCTTGAAATCGACTTCTTAGGACAATAACTCCCAAAGTTTTAGTGATAGAACATTCGATTTTGTTTTCATTTTGCAGACAATTTTAAGCACGTCAATTTGGAACATAGGATGAACTGGAATAAGGCAATTTTCAAAAAACTGATTTTTTCGCACTTTTTTCACAATTCTTCATAAATATTGAAGGGTTTTAGTTCTCGTAAGATATTCAGCACCTGTAGCCCTTTTTTTGATGCCAAACTAAATGGTTTGAGCTAATGAAATTCCACGTTCAACTTATTTTCATCAAAATATGTTGATTAACCTCTTCAAAAAACTCAACAAAAGAGTTTTCTCGAAAAGTGCCCATTGACAATGTATTTTTTAGAGCACGAGAGGCTAAGGACAGGGCGCGATATCACACTTAATTGTACGATTTTAATCATTTGAGTGATTTGAGATACCAATATCCCACATCTCGTTACTTTCTGCATCATCAATGAATGCTGAAATTTTTTGCACGTTTTCAGTTTCAGTTTTCAGTTCTGTCGACGAGCTTAGGGTCTTCCGGGATGCCATTAAGTATTCATTTCTTCAAATAAATCTTGGCGCATTTATCTAACCCGAACTTAACATCATCCATTTAAAATACATGCATGACCTTATGCTTTCTATTAGCCGGTTTGCTGCAAAGGTACCCTTCGGAATGGCGAAGTGCGAGAGATAGCGGCAATATATTGAAGCAAAAGAGGAGAGGGCTCATGGTGTCCCCCTGAAACACACCTCTCTGAAAGGTGACACTTTTAGTGATCACACGATGCTTTCCAGATGCGATAGTAAATTTGGTTTTCCAAAGTGGCATTAATCTCTCTATGCACCTTACGATGTGTGGATGAATCTTTAAGCTTTCTAACAGACAGATGATATTTCTATGGGAGGTTGAATCGAAAGCTTTCCCGTTATCAATCCAGGCTATCGATAGGTAACGCTTATAGGATTCTGCGTCTTAAAAGACACATGTATCGATGAGCAGATTCTCCCGACATCCTGCTACGCCTTTCTTTGAGCCGCGTTGTTCGTAGATCTCTCGCCACATAGGTCTAATTGTCCGAACAGTCCTATTATTTAGGATAGCTGTGAAGATTTTATACACTGTGTTCCGACAAGTTATTGGCCTGCAATTCTCATGGTAAGCTAAGTTTGCCATCTTCGCCAGGAGCACTGTGCGCCCTTCCACCAACCACTCCGAAATAGGCTCCCCGTACTTTAGATATGAGGTGACAATGCGGGCCGGATGCTGGTGGGTTGAAGGAAAGTTCTTTCTACAGACGGTCTTGATACCATCTGGTTCCGGAGTGGAATAGTTCTTCATGCCTCTTAATACTTTTTTCACCTCCTCGGTAGTGATAGGTGGGCATTCGTCCTCAGGTGTTATGAGGGCACTGCACAGCTCCTTGAAGCCATTTATATTCTTTGAGTTTTCTTTCAGTGGATGCTGGACTTCGTAGACTACTCTTCAAACTGCCTCGATCTCCTCTGGTGTGGGCGAGTGGACGGCAGTCACTGGAGGGTCCTGGAAGAGTCGAGATGGGTCAGACAAAAACTGTTGATTTTCTGTAACCCACCTGTCTCTCCGCTCTAGACTTCTCTTAGCATTAGATTGTACTCGCATTCTGTCAACAATACGCTGCCTGATGGTCAGTAGCTTTGACTTGTTGAGGTAGTGATGACAGATCTGCAGTTCGCGCGCGAACTGTCGAACCTTGGCAGTAAAAGTCCTGCCACATTTTATGTAGTGAAACGCACACTGAATGCGGGAGGCGTACTGCCTTGCACAGCCTATCTTTGCGCTGAGTTCATGCATTCGTCTTTTGGGCTTATGATTAACTGTTGGTTTTGTTTTACGGTTTGAATCTGACAAAGCTCTCGCTGCATTACACACACTACAATTAATAGTCCCGAGGTCAGGTTGAGTAGGCGCTCCGCTTATATAACCAGAGAGAGCTCTGGGTGTTTCTCGCACCACAGAGTATGCAGTGGCGCCATGTAACCTTTTCGTTTAGAGGCCGTACTGGCATCATAGCACTCCAGCAGGACGTCCCTGAGTTGATTCCTCCACTTAGAAGTAAGGAGATTCTGCTGGTACATCGCAACTTCTCCGTCTTGATTGGCTCCCCCAACTCTAGGATAGTCGGCATTCTTGTCCGACCCATTGTCGCGTTCGATTGTTTTGAACCGCACTCACTACAACTATGTTTGGTCATATCATTGCTGTTCCCACGAGAAGCTAGGAAAAAAGGTCCGTCCATGCTTGTAGAGTCCCGCATGCAAGGATAAGGCTGCATACTCTGATAGGTCGCCCGGTATCCCAGAGTCAATGTTTGACATACCTAACCCAGGCGCCATTCAGCTTTCGGCACGGTTGTTGCGCCTGCGCTTAGGGGTTATTCCTTCGGGACCATCCCTGGACAATTGTCCGCGACTGCTTATTAATTATTGTAACCATATTCAGCAGAAACCCTCGGTAGCTTTGTCAAAGGCCCTTCGGTTCGATTTCCAATTAATTAAAACCGAAATATATATGACAGCATATTTTTTTATTTCAGAATTTTTTATTATGTATTTCGAGCTTGTGTGGAATTTTTAAGCCTAGAAATACACTAGAAAAAAAATCGACAAGATCCAGGAACCTTCATTGAAACAGCAACTTTAAAAGATACTGAATCGGTGTTTATTGAATTTAAAAAGTTACCTGTGAAGCTGATTTCCTTAGATGCAATTATTTTATGAACTGAAAGGAGGCATCGTTCTTTGTGCATGCAATTTCATCCTTACAAGGCCATCGCGTGCATTTTCTCCTATCACTTTGGAGGCTGCTTCGGTCACAATATTAATCATCCTTTCGACAGCTTGAGTATGACAAGCAAGTTCCCAAATTTGTAGTACAGTTCTCAAACCGTTTTCCGAAATGTTTTGTAGAATTTCTTCAGAAAAGTTAGAAGTGAAAGGAGGTTCACTCAGGCTGCATTCTTCCCAATCAATTAGATCGGCATATTCTTTTGCGTTGAATTGCAAAGTGGGAACTCTGAATGTTCTAGATCCTTGCTGCTTCTCGGAACCTATGTGTCTTACTTGTGAAATCCGGCTAACTGCTTCCTTTCTCACATCTTTTCGGTCGTCTCCTAGCATCGTAAGTTGAAGGTACTCAGGATGAACGAAATAGGCACTCCGCTGCAATACAGGATCGATGACTAATTTTATATTTTGATCTATATGTCTGGAAAGTGTTACATCCTTCTATAAATTCTCAGCACCTTGAGTCCATGAAGGGTTTGTTCTGATTGTGAACCACATCAGTGCATACACCTTCATCACGAATTTCGCTAAAATCATCAAGCTTTTTGGAGAATTCTTGGTGGCAACATAAAGAAGCAAAAGCCGACAGCCGAAATTCAAACACCTAGCATGGCATTGATCTCCAGAACGTTTATAAGCAATGAGTATTGCTGGCCCTTGCTGAGAAATTTTTGGTCGATCTGTGGTAAGTTAGCTTTTATTTTACGAAATTTAATGACAGGAAGATTCTCACAATCAGTCAATTGTTTGCCTATAGGGCCAGACAGACTGTTCGGTCCAGTAGTTGTGCCGTCTAGATGGAAGAATAAATTACGCAAATGCAATTCAGTTATGAGCAATAGGCGTACGATCCATTGGAAAGGGTGAACAAGAAGTTTTTCGATCCAAGCAGTGATGCCACCATTACATCATGTGTTCACGATCGTACTGTCGAAGCTCATAGCAGTCAAATCTTTAGTTTCAATTCCAAATCGATCAAAGTAATTAAAAATTGATGAAAAAATTATAATGAGGACAAATTCGCAAATATGCTACAACAGGACATAAACCTTTAGTGATACATTCCGCAGCACTCGAGGTAGGTGAAACGTGTCTAATGTATTTTGCGCCTCGCTCTTGTACCAACACGACATGCTCTTCTCTTATGGAAATTCTATAAAATTTGCCGTCTTATATATGTTGCTCTAAACTGATATCTTTTCTTCAATAGAAGAAGCGAGATTGTAAAGTGTATGTTTCATACCGATCGTTTATTTGTAACTCTTTTTGTCTTCTCTTTAGAACTCTTTACATCTTGCATTTATCAATAGCTTTGGATAAATCATCTTTAGATATGATTTTCAAGTCTTTCAAAACTTCACATGTAACTTGGGATGCAGAGCGTACTGATATTCCGCTTTTTCGGATAGCTTCGGCCAACGCTGGCAACTTGATCCTTATTTGCGATGTAGGTTTGAATTGACGTTCGATGTGAGGTTGCGGAATAAATTCTCCGTCAGAATTTCGTTCCTCTTGCTCTTCAAGAAAATGTGCCTCATTTGTCGTATCTTGTTCGTCTTCAGACGTCGAAAGAGTCTCTTTTTCACTTGAAACCGAAAGGCCAGGTTTTTTTATGTGCATCTTATATGGATTTTTAAGGAGGAAAGATAGGCTAGGTTTTTCATCTGCATCAACTATAAACATGCTCCTAGTTGTCCTTTGATCCAAAAGCAAAGCTCTTTCTCCTTCTGCGACCTTTCCAAGTTTTTCATAAGTGCACGAGTCAAAATTTGGGCACTTACAAGAACGAATGTCAAAAAGACTTTTGGAATTTTACTTGAAAAGTGAAAAGGTAGCGTTTCATTTTACCTGCAAAATTCTGTGGTATTTTAAAAAATACTCCCGGATATTCTTTTGAATGCCATAATCTGCCTTCCACAAACGGCTTCGCACAAGAAGAAAATACTTTATAACTTCTTCTTGCGTGGGTAGTATTAATTTTCACAAAATCCATACATTCATCCATTGTGTCAACTTACTAACGACACTTTAGGACAAAATAAAAATCTTAAAAAAAAAGAAACGCCAATTCAGCTTTTCAAAAATTTTCTGTTTTTCATTGTTATTTTTGGATATGGTCGATTTTTTTTCTAGTGTATTTCTATGTTTACTATGAAGACTTTTTTGACCTCCAGGTATGTAAAACAAAATTGAAACTCAATAAAATTTAAAAACTCTG
>CAKNWT010277232.1:0-18756 GCA_932066315.1 Andricus coriarius | reverse complement strand
CCAACCTAATTTTTTAATTTACAATCAAAATATATGCACAAAAAAATTCACTCAAAATTTTCATTTTCAAACGCATTTGGCACACCGGGGTCGTGAACGACCGCAGGCGACTTTGAACAACTGCTGTATAGAGATGAACTGACCCAGACTTACGTTCTATGCCCTGAAAGTTAGTTTAACATCCAAATTATCTATATATGTTACTATAAACCCGCTGCCCTTATGTTTAGATACTCTAATTTTGCAATTTTTAACGTCTCGGGTCTACTTCTTGGGTCAGTGGCGTATAGAAGATCATCATTTTACAATGCATAAAATAGAATTATCTATATATTTTTTATATTAGATTATATATTCATTTATATATTTGTATATTCCCTCTTACAAATATGAAATTAAAGAAAAATGAATATGAGTTTTACCTTTCAAGAAGCTCTAAAGTTGATCCGGTCTCCTTTTTGTAAAGATATCCCCACACGAAGTGTGCAAAGGCGAAAAGAAGCGTACTGCCGAGTACATATTTTGCTTCCAGTACAATATGTTTGTCAATAAAAATATAGCAGCTGCAGGAGTCATCGTATAAACAGGTTACTGGAACAAAAAATAAAATTAATTATTTCATTAGCATTCTAAAATTAACTTGAAAATCGAATGAAAAATTAACTTTTCATGTGTGTTTTTTACATTTAAATATAATTTAGTATGTACCGTTCACAACGAGCATTGGATGCGTAGAATTCTTTAGTCTCATCTCCTCTTCAGTTGTATTAGCATCCTGAAAACATAAGATAAGTAGTAAAATTAACTCAAAATATGCCGAACCACGAAACATTACCCATTTCACGGTCATGAGACGTGGCCATAAGTGTGATTTACCGTGTTTCTGATGGGAGCCGGTATCAATTTAAAGATGGCAGTTGCTCCCAGTTGGACCCTGCGGTGGTTTTTTAACCTTTTTTTAAATTATATATATATATATAGGTATATTGCTACATGAATATGGATGGAGGCCTTAAAGAAGACAGTTATAGTCTCTTAGAACATAATTTCGTTAACCCAAGCAAATATTTTCTTGATTTAAGTAAATGTTTTAGATGAAAAGTTTGCTTGTTCAACGAAATATTTTTCGGAGCCTCTCATTTTCAAAAATAATTTTATTTTCAATTAATTTAATAATAAATTTTATTTTCTGAAGACACTGTAGGATGATCTAAAAGTATAGTTTTTAGTATTGATTTGATCAATTTATTGACGCAAAATATTTCACAAAAAAATGTTCTTCATTTCACCAAATATATTTCTGCGCGTGTAATTGTCAAAAATATTGTTGTTTTTAATTAATGTAATATTAAATGTTGTTTATTAAAAAGAAACGGCAAGATGCTGTTTGGGACCGTAAAATTGTAAAAAATAATTTTACTTTAAATTAATGTGCCACTAAATGTTTTTTTGGAATTAAATATCTGAAAGGTTTTTTAGATAATAGTTAGAGAACAGCAATTTAATAATTACGTATTTGCCCGTAAAAAATGAGCTACCGGACAGAAAGAAGTATTCTGAAAATATTTTTTTACTAAATTCAAGCAAATCTCTTACAGTAATTGAATTTCCAAAAATTAATGTTCGAGACAAGTTTTGAAAACTACGAGAACTCATCCCGCTCGAGCCGAAAAAATGTATGTGCTCTTCTTCGATCCGGCAGTTCAAATGTTCTACAATGCAAGTAAGCAAGGAATATAACCTGAAAAAAAAAATTTGTCAAATATGAGAAATATTGATAATTTATATGAAAAAAAAATTTTCCTATTTGATACTAGAAATTTTTCCTGTAAAATGTTTTGTAAAATTACTCCTAAAATTGGAAAATTTCGTAAATATTGCAAGAGTTTCTCATTCCCAAACATGTATGTAAAATTTCTCAAACTGATCGAAATAATTTCTTTCAAAAAGGAAAATTTGCCAAAGTATTGCGAAAATTTCCAACACTTTTAGTAAAATAATTTTTCATACCCAAAGTTAAAAATTTTACCTACAAAATTAGTAGGAAAATTTCAGAAATTTTGTACAGTGTAGAGAACTGGCGCTCCTGGATGCCGGGCACAAGATCCTAACAGCCATCTTGGACAAGCTGTCTAGAAAAGGAAGGGAAGTAGGAAGAAAGCCAGGCAGGTTTTAGGAGGACAAGGGCTACTCGGGATGATGTGTGGGTTCTCTATTCGCTGATCATCAACAAAATTAATGTGAAGGGCGGTAAACTGTATACGGCGTTTGTAGATCTCAAGAAGGCATTCGATATAGTGCATAGAGGGATACTAGTAGAAAAATTAAAGGAAAGAGGCATAAAAGGTGGAATTGTAGATATGATAAGAAAGATACAACATAACATTAAATGAGGTTTTTTTCGAGTGAAGGGAACACGTACTCTTTCTTTACAAACAAGAGCGTAAGGCCCTTGTTTGTAGAGACTTGTTTGTTCAACATATTTATAAGAGTTCTGGATGAGGCTTGGAGAAAATGAAATGTAGGAGCGATAGTAATAGGAGGAACCAAAATTTTTGCACCTAACCCTTAGCTGGCATCCCTATTTCCCAACACTGTTGTTGGCGCCCTGGAGTCGTTCGCGATCGGAGAAAAAAAATGCAGATGTGAGCAAGTTATTTAATATTTTGACTTGAAATTATTTTTGGGTGTTTTTTTAGGTCTCTTTTATGAATCCCAATAGTTTAGTCCATTAATTTTTAATTTGAAGGTTGTCAAAAAAACTAAAAACTTCAAAAAACTCTAACAATTGATCCTTTTTACAATAATAGGAAAATGCATAACTTTTTTAAATTTCAATATTAAGGGCTAAAAATTTAGCTGAATGATTTCAAGATGTATTACTTTAAATGAAATCATCACTTTTTATGCTGCGTGAAAAAAGGTATTTATTTTACATAATCAAGGTGACAATTTTACGTGAAAAAAGATTGTCTTTTATTTTCAAAACAAAATCAATTATTCATAAGAAAAAGTTTCATTTTACATAATATTCATACAGATACTAGCAGATACAGTAATTATTGAGAAATTTGATTAAAAAACACATTTTTGTATGTCCTGTAACAATCAAAGCATATCTAGAATAGGCGAATCTCGCAGTATGGGCGTTAGCACGATGAACAATGAACATCCTTCATTGGTTTTTCGCTCACTCTTTCTTGGGCATAAATCACACCTTTTTCTGTAGTCAAATTTGACTTTTTCTACTGCTCATAGATTTTCGCCATCCATTTTGAGAATTGAAGCGAATAAAAATTTGGGAACACAAAGCTAATACTATTAATAGTTAAGTTACATTCAAATTTATTCAAAATTATCAATTCCTACATTAATGGAAGCCTACTTGTTGCTATTTTAATATTTTATATTAAATTAGAACTCTTTAATTATCAATAAAAATTATAACATCTTTTTTTCTTAATATTTATAGTTACGTTAATACTGGTTATTTCTTCTTAGGGCACTCTAAGGGGACGGGATACAACTAATTTGAATCTACTTCATTAAATTAGATAACTTGGAAGGCGACAATTTTTGGGGCTTTAGGAACAACAAAGAACTACTAGGGAATATTGGTAGCCACAAACAAAGGTGAAGTTTATTTGATGATTTATTAAAATTAGGGTGAGCGACACCAAAGTTATAGAATTTATAATCGTTAATAATGAAAGTGTGGGTGTCGACTACAGGGAGTTTGGGGGTACATAATTGTTCATTTTGTTTGTTTTGGATCAACTAATAATGTTCGTAATATAAGTGCTTTTGAGTTTTGGGGGCAGAGGAAAAAATTAAGGTGGTAATTCGTGAGGAGAATTCCGACGAGATCTGGGGGTGTCACCTTGTTGTCTGGGCTCGTTGCAGCTGACATATTGGCGGACTGTGATCCCAGGTTGTCCACAGTTAAAGCAGAACTTGTTTATAAACGGCTTTGGACAGGCTGGATAGCAGTGGGACAATTCATGGCAGTTCCAACATCCGGGTCTAATCTTGGTGCTTTGGAGCCAACTGGTGTTCATTTGGGCGAAACCTTCAGGGCATTCGACCTGGATATCTAGGAGTGAAGGGGGCTTCTTTTTTGCTGGACTCTCTGGTCGGTTTTCTTGGGACCTAGGTGATCTTTCGTAGGGGCTGTCCTCCATTTGTGATGCGGAACGAACACGTGACTTCTGAGAGATATTGGAAGTTGCTCGGGGCCGTACAAAATAACACCTCAAAATCGGTGCCTCATCTAGGATTTTTGATCCTTGGTCCTCGAATACTGGGATGTCTCTCACCAGAACTTCAGGTATTGAATCTTCTGTTTCCTGATTTTGACCCCATATGCTTCTGGGTGCTTCGTACCTGGGGCCCTCAATAGCCAACCAGTGTGGCGAGGATTGAGAAGGGCCAGCTCTTGGCTCGAAAGATTCTGTGCGATTGGGCTTTTCCCCTTGGGCTCTCTTCGCAGGTTTTTCGGATTCCATCACAGGAGCCTCGCACTTTTCGGAGAGTGCTGAGCGGTAGAGTTCCTCGAGAACGACGTCCATTTCCTCCTCTTCGTCATCGCAGATCTCCACAAGAATGACGCCGGTATCCGGTTCTTCTTCTCTCGGAACTTCCGCCGTTCTCGGCCTTGCAGCATGTTCCATCTCTGCAGTGATGACCTCCTTCACTGCTATAAACAGTCCTGGGTACCTACTACGAGTCTTATCGAGAATGGCCTGATAAGGCTTCAAATATCTCCATCCGGGTCTTTCGAGCACTTTTCTGTTATCCTCTTCCGTGAACTCACTATCGTCCTGTTCCTCTATCATCCCTTTTACTAGTATTATTTTCTTCATTTCCTCCACTCCGGCTTGTAACCCTTTGCCGAAGTCACTCAGATTTTTCAGAAGTTCCTTTTGTTTTTGGATAAGGAACTCTTGATCTTTTAGTTTGAAGTTCAACTTTTTATTTTATCTGTCCTCCGTTGATGTTTGGCATGTAACTTTTTTATGATCTCGTCAAGAGGGTCTATACTATGCGACTTCCTAGACGATGAATGGGCTGGGTGATCTGTGTGGTGGAGACTGTAAGGGTGACTGAGGGGCGACTATGAAGGTCGGTGTTCAGAGTATCGGTGATGGCGACTAGGGAAGCGACTAAGGGGACGACTACGACATCAGTAAATCAGAATCAGGATCGAAGTCATGTACCTGAAGCTCCGAACGTTCAAATGAACGAAATATTTTTTCCCATTTCTATTTCACCCATAAATCTTGTTCCAATTGCAATTTAAAATATGCATTATAATTCAGTTTCAATAATAAATTATTTCCAATATAAATAAATAGGGCTTGAGGTCTTCTATATGGATTTTACTAATTTTATTATTTGATAAGCTACAGATTTCATAAACGGTAGGGGACAAGACTTTAGAGATTCGATGCGGTTCGTCGAACTTAGGATTGAGTTTAGCAGCTATTCGTTTCTTCTTAGATGATGGGATACAACTACGAGATAATACGAGGTCATTACGGGAAAATCTTAACTGCCGACGGCGGAGGTTGTAGTGACAAGACTGCTTTTGAAAGGCGCTATCGAAATTCTTGATAACCCAGTTTCTCATAAATTCCAACTTTGTCATGCGTTCTTTCCACAATTCGGGGGCTTGAGGAACTATTGTAAGTTCGTCGTCTTCTCGTCTTCGCAAAGAATTGATGGGCTTAGGATCGCGACCAAGGTTTAAAAAGGCAGGGGTAGTTTTTAAGGTAGTGTGATAAGCAGTATTATAGTCAAAGCGAAGCTCAGACAAATGTTCATCCCAGGAGCGATGGTTCTTGTTTATATATGATACTATCATTGTATTCAATATTCGATTAACCCGCTCAACGGGGTTAGCTTGTGGATGGTACGGAGGTTTAGTAGAGTGTAAAATATTGAATTCCTGAGCCGTGGAGCGAAGAGTATTATTAACAAACTCGGTGCCATTGTCTGTTAAAAGAACATGTGGGGATCCCCAGCGATTTATTATGAGCTCTTGGAATGAATCACTAATTCTTTTACCGGTAGCTGATCTTAACGGAACACACTCAGCCCACTTCGTAAACAAGTGCTGGATTACGAGAATATATTTACATCCTGACTTACTTAAGGGGAACGGTCCCATTATATACGCAGCCACGACAATCCAGGGCTGTTCCACGACGCGCTGTCCCATAAATCCCGCGGGTGCCTTCTGATCTACCTTGCAAGCTTGGCAAATTTCGCATTTACGGACATAGTCGGCTACATCGCTTTAAATTCCTGGCCAAAAATAATCTGAGGCAATCCTCATATACGTTTTTTGAGTGCCTAGATGACCAGCTTGGGGTTCATCACGAGCTTCTTCTAGAATCACTTCGCGCTCATCGTCGCTTGGGACGAGCTTCCATTCATTCATATTACGGACTAAGGTTGAAATGACGGGGTCGGGTCGGTAATGGTAAAGTTAATTTTCAAAAATTTTCCAGGTGGGACATTTTTCCGGGAAATCAGTCACGGCAAGGAAACGACGAAAGTACCAAGAGGGTGTTGGGTTACTGATGAGGTGTATTGTTTCTATAGGGTCTTCATGTATTCTAGATAGGGCATCGGGGACGTAATGAAGGGCTCCTTTTATATGTACTATTTTAAAATCATACTCGAGTAACGATAACGCCCACCTCGCGAGTCTACCGGTTGGATTTTTAAGATTATGCAGCCAACGCAGACTACTATGGTCTGTGATAAACGTGATATGGTAACCCTCTGAATAGACGCGAAACTTTTGAATGGCCCATATAACAGCAACACATTCGTTTTTTGCAGTATTATATTGTTATTCCGCTACTGTTAGAAACCTACCAGCATATGATATGACATATTCTATTCCCTCAATAGTCTCCGTCAATACTGCGCCTAATCCGGTATTGCTAGCATCAGTTTGCAATTCAAAAGGAACATCGAAATTAGGGCAGGCTAACGCAGGGGCATCGGTTAGACATATTCTAATTTGCTCGAAAGCTAGTTGTTGATCCTCGTTCCATGTCCATCGTTGATCCTTTCGAAGCAGCTTAGTTAAAGGTGAAGCTAAGGTAGCATAATCTGGGATGAATCTACGGTACCACGAAGCCATTCCTAGGAAACGTTTGATTTCTTTTAGATTTCGTGGGACAGGGTACTCTAGAATGGGTGCTACTTTTTCTGGATTGACCTGTAAACCTCTTTCATTTACTAAGTAGCCCAAATATCGGACCTGTGATACACAAAACTCACATTTGTTAGGATTTATTTTCATACCAGAGTCTCTAATTTTTCCTAATACTTTGGCTAGCCACTCCATGTGCTCCTCGAAAGTCTTCGTCACGATTATTATATCGTCCAGATAGGCGAAGCAATGGGGCTCCATTTCAGGACCAATCAGGCGATCCAGTTATCTCTGAAAAGTTGCGGGGTTATTTGTAAGACCAAATGGCATTCTTTTAACCTTTTCAGGGGCAGTGGGACGTATACGTCCCACTTGTTTTTTCGCCGTTATTCAAGCATTTCTTTTACATTTCACCTTGTTTAGTGCACAAGTATTTGATTTTAGACTTTTAAGGGTTCATGTAAAGTAATAATCATGGAAAACTGTGTAAAATTGTTAATTAACAATTTGTTATAAATAATTGAAATCGAAAAAAATCACTTTTTTCGAATAAAATCGGCTGTTTATAAAGTACTTGTCATATAGCTGTGAAACATTTTTTCCAGTTAGATAACACGTAGAACTTGAACATATATTTTTTGCTAAATTTTTGGCTAGCTAGTTTTTTTGTTTCATTTTTTAAATTCATACAAAATTACGATTTTTGACGTATTTTCGGGATAAGTGCATGTAATGTACCGTATTTGTGATCTATTATTAAATCGTAAACAAAATTTTTTTCGAGCCACTAATTGAGAATATAATGTCAAAATCGCAAAATTCAAAACATCGGACTCAAAATGGCGGATTCAAAATGACAGTTATACATATTAGTGCCAATTCCCAATTTTTTGCAATTGCTATGAAAGCTAGTGTATGGGGGTTTTTGAGGTCGCTGATTACAAATCTGATATCAGAATTGCAAAATTCAGGAAGGCGGATTCAATACAGCCTGCACGGCATTGGAGTGGGGACCGTCCAAAAAATACCCATATAGCAAGTTTTGTGCCAATTGTTCAAAAACTTCAAAATTAGAGTGAAATAGTCGCCATTTTGTATCCGCCATTTTGAAATTTGCAATTCTGACATCAAATTTGCAATCTACGACTCCAAAAACCCCCATACAACGTGTTTTGTGCAAATTGTTCGAAAAATTCAACATTAGAGACACATAGTCGCCATATTGGATCCGCCATTTTGAATTTTGCTATTCTGATGCCAGAATCGTGATCAGCGACCCCGAAAACCCCTAAGTTATCATTAAAAGCAAGAATTAGTTTAACAGAAAAATGTGCCCCTGAAAGGGTTAAACTGAAAAAGTCAACGGCCTGGTACAGTGAATGCTGTCTTTTCACGACTTCCTAACTAGAGCGGAATCTGAAGGAAGCCTTTGAATGGATCAATTTTGGAGATATATCTAGCTTTACGCAAGTTGTCTAGTATTCCATTCATCTGTGGAAGGGGGTAAGCATCCTTCTTAGTGACGTCATATTTAACCCGCAGCAACTGTCTTTGGTCCATTCCTCTATTTCGAATGTAAATATTCTAAAGGGGTCCTCTTTAAAATTCCAGGTTCTGTCTACGAAATCTATTTGCATTTCGAAAAATTTCATGAAATCTAAACCTAGAGCTAGGGCTACTGGTAAACTTTTCATTACTCGCACAGACATGAGTCTCCCTTTTTTTTCTAGTTCCATGGGTACCGTAACTTCTCGAGAAACTACATCCAAGCTACTGTTTGCTACCTGCACTAAGTCATTACTCTGATTGATTTCACAGCTCCACAAAAAAAAAAGTTGGCTACCCCTGAAATCAGAATAGGCTTACTCTACGTTTTTGGGGTCGCTGAATCCAAATCCGGAGTCGGTTTGGCTCCATCACGTCAGGTTTCGTCCCTAACCTCAAAAAACATGAAAATCGTTGTTTTTAGGTGAAAGATGATTCGTACCTATGGAAAGTGGTCATATTCTATGTTATCGAGGTCGCTGAGTACGAATCCGGAGTCATTGTGGTTCTCTGATGTCACTATTTGTCCTTAACCTAAAAAAAAACCAGTATACTGGTAATATTATGTAAAACATGTAGTTCTTCAATGCAAAGTGGCCATATCCTATGTTTTCTAGGTTTCTGAGTACAAATCCTGAGTCCGTTTGGTACCACTGTCCCAGCCTTTAAATATTGATCCGTAACTTCGGAAAAACTCTTAATCCAACAGACGATACTAGCCACTCTTCCGATTCTTCGTTCAGCGAAAATTGAAAGCTAGTCGAAAATCAGTTGATGCTGTTGACAGCATTGTCCAGATAACAACCGTGCGAACCATCGATTCGCACGTTCTCGCACTGCATAATTGTATGTTTGGATATCAGATCATGCATGCATTTTTTTTTATTTTCTCTTAGTATGATCTTGTTGCTTGAACGAGTGACGAAATCCTGCTATTCCGACAGATTCTGTGAACGATGACGACTACCCCGAATGGGGATGTGTGGAATGAATTGTATAACTATCTCTTGGAGTAAAGAAGCTAGCAGGAGCGTACTGTCTTGCAGGGGGGGCATTAGGGTGTGAGGATGCAACCGGAGTGTGTCCGCCGACGAGTTGACTTTGTCCTCGCCAAAGTCGGAAAGCCTTCATACTTAGCCCTGGGGAGGTATGAGGTTTATCACCCCCAGGACGGAAGACTCACCTGCGATCGACCCTTGACAATTCTGTCAACGGCATAAACTGATTTTCGACTAGCTTTCAATTTTCGCTGGACGAGGAATTGGACGAGTGGCGAGTCCGGTCTGTTGGGTTAGGAGTTTTTCCGAAGTTACGCATCAAAGTTTAAAGGCTGGAACCGTGGTACCAAACGGACTCAGGATATGTACTCCGGAACCTAGAAAACATAGGATATGGCCACTTTGCATTAAAAAAATACATGTTTCACATAAAATTACCAAAATTTACCGTTTTTTTAGGTTAGGGACAAAGTGTGACTTCCTAGAACCACAAAAACTCCGAAATCGTAATCGGCAGCCTCGAAAACATAGGCTATGACCACTTTGCATTGAAAAAATACAAGTTTTACATAAAATTACCAATTCACCGTATTTTTTTGAGGTTAGGGACAAATAGTGACATCATAGAACCACAATGACTCCAAATTCGTATTCAGCGACCTCGATAACATAGAATATGACCACTTTCCATAGGTACGAATTATCTTTCACCTGAAAACAGCGATTTTCATGTTTTTTGAGCTTAGGGACGAAACCTGACGTGATGGAACCAAACAGACCCCGGATTCGGATTCAGCGACCCCAAAAACGTAGGGTAAACCTATTCTGGTTTCTGGGGTAAACAACTTTTTTTGTTGTGGAGCTGTGTTTTTAATCCTACATTTTCAGCGAGTATCATACCTTCTGGACCTATAAAGATCCTGGAAGAACCGCCATCAACTAAAGCCTTGATAGGCTGACCCAAAATATGAAGATTAATAAATATCAGGGGTTCAGGTGCACTCAAAGGTGTAGGGGCATAATAAATTTCCGACATTTGAAAAATTGGAATAGGAGAGGGGTCAACTATATTGGGTTTCGAAGTGGATTCTTTTAAGGGAAGCATCTCATTATTTGAAAGGGGGTAGGAGTCTAAGGAACTACTAACATCTTTGGGTTTAAAAGACATAGAAATTTTGGAAAATTCGAGATTAATTATCTCAGCAGTATCTCCAGCGATTCCCCCCTCAACCTGAACAGCTTCACAAAGAACTGCGCAAGCAACTTTATTACTTTTTAGGGGCTCTTCAGAAAAGTAAGGAATCGCTGCAGCCCCGCTTAACGATTCCTTTGCTCGTTTCCCGTGCAATTAGGACAGGAAGGCTTCGTCACGTCTTTCCTCCCACAACCAAAACAATATATGCTTCTAGGTTCGTCACAATGCTGGTGTCGGTGGCCTTGCCGACCACAATTCCAACAGGATATACTATCTTTTGAGAAAACTTCCTGAGTTTTGAATTCATTTGTTAGGGGCAAAAATGGGTTGGCAATAGAATCAGAACTTTTAGAAGCCTGATTAGAAATTTGATCTTTTTGTCTTTTCTTACTAGCATTAACAGAAAAATCGGTTTTCGTGTTATTTCCTGCATTAGGGTTTCGACTAGGGTTGGAATTTCGGCTAGGGTTAGAGTCGTGTGCTACATTGGGATTTTGATTAGGGTTGGAATTTCGACTAGGGTTATTAGGGTTTCGACTAGGTTTATGAATGGAATTTCGTGACGCTTCGGTATCTTTTGTCAGATAAAGGTTATCGATGGGGTCCTCCCATTCGAATTCCTCATCCAACAACGCGATAGATTCTTTATGTTTAATTTTCGGTCGGTAGTTAGGCTCATGATACGCCAAGTCTGGCAACAGTGAACACTCTGGCGCTGGGGGTGGTTAAAATGTTTAAGCAACCCTATAGCCTTTGAATCAAAAGATGTAATTGCGGCAATAAATTTCGATAAGCTGAACTAACTTCCTGTTCTTCTGTTAATTTAGGGGATAATCGGACAAACATAGCTAACATACACGTTAAATAATCAGCTACAGGTTCGCGCTCACCCTGAGTACGTCTGTGTATCTCTTGGGTCAATTCAAATTGAAAATCGGGGTCGCTAAACCTGTCGCGACAATCCGCGGCAAACTCGTCGAAAGTTAGCCAATCATTTTTGTGACCATCATACTACCATCCAGCTATTCCTGACATGAAGAAGGGGAGGAAGCACAATAATTCCCTATCACCTACTGGAATTATCATCATTGCACGTCCGTTAGCTATCCTTGTCAGAAAAGTATCTGGATCTTCGTGATGCGCTCCCGAAAATCTTAGATTCCATTTTCGCATGATATCATAGGTAGCTGCCAACGAAGCGGACGAAAAACTATGGCGAGAGTACATTGCACTATTATTATTATGAAAGCGACTAAACTGGGGATTTTGTCTTGGGTGACGCTGACTATTATTATAATTGGGAAGATCTAAAGAGGGATCAAAACTAACATGTGGACGACTTGAACGATTAAACACATTATTGTGAGAGTGGGGCATTTCGAAATTTGGATCAGCATTAGCATAGGAGCGACTATGTCGAAGGGCCGTGCTATTGCCTCGAGGCCTAAGATCCGTTTAAAAAAACTCATTTTCACAATTATAATAATCTTGTTTCTCCCTATTTGTTTGATAAAAGGAACCATCACGGTTTCTACTATCTGGAGAGGTATTTCTAGGTGTATTGTGAGTCCTATTACCTGAGACGGTATCTGTAGGGACATCACGAATTATATCCTCTCTGGAAAAATGTCTAGGAATATCTCCATATCTATTTTCACTAGTAATATTTCTTTGAATTTCCCTAGTACCTCTATACTCGTGTGGAATATTTTTCTCATTCGTAAAAGTATCTTTGACGACTACTAGGGTTTAAAGGAGGTCTATCATAATACGGGTCATTATAAACGGGGCGATCTCTTCGGTTATCCTGAAAATTTTCACGGATTCTAATAGTAGGGGGACGACTAAAATTTTCACTTCTAGATCGCGGAAGTTCGTATCTAATATTTCGTGAAAATTCATCTCGATAGTAACGACCGGGTGGATTGCAAGATGGATCATTAAAATAAGCAACTCGATTTCCGCGATAATTATTTGTATAAAAATCCGCATGATCTTCAAAACAATCATCCGGATAAAATTCTCTACGATATTCAAAATAATCATTCGGATGAGAATCTGCAAGGGTATCGTTGTGATCTATCGAATAAAATACTTCACGACGATTATTGCTATGCCTTTCTTCACTCTCGGTGACTTCTCTTAATTTAAAGTCGTTCACAGAATTCGTGTTGTGTATCGGGGTTTGTTTGTTTACATCACGAGGTTGAGCTCTTCTCGACGAACTCTGATCAAGGACAATCGTGGGGGGCTCTATTGTATCATCTAGAATAATTATCCCGTCTTTATTTATTTTCGATGGATAAGAAGTTTTATTTACGACTTTATTTGTCTCTTTCCGTATTGCGCCTAAATTTGAACTTATATTATCTCGCGCTTTCTTATTTTCTAAAACTACTTTTTTAGCGGGGTCAGTTTCGCCACGTGCTCGGCGTTCAAACCTAAAAAGGCGTTCGCGCAGGAGCGGAAGCGCACCGTCGCTTGACAGTCCTCGATTCACGAGTTCGGTCTCAAGGTCTTTTTTGTTTAGGGCGGAAATCCACACGTCGTCTGGATGCATGTGTTCGGCTATGGCTTATGATCAATGCACTTGATTTAATTAGGATTACCGGGAACCGAATAATTTTAGAACTAATTTCTAGGACTATAATTGCCTACCAATTTTTGATAGCCGTGGTTCCAAAGAAAAGTAAACTCTACGAAATAAATTTTGAGTCACCAGAAAGTCTTATCAATACTTAATTTTCGGGGCCCCACGTTGGTGACGCCATTGTCATATTAATGTCTTTTTGACAAAGAGAATTAATATACCTTCGGCACCGTAATCTCCATATCAATCAATCAACTATACATACGTTGGGCTCCAGACCTTTCTTTGGTCAAAAACAACAAAATCACGATAATTAAACAAAATATCAAAAGTGGTAAAATTAGGCAGGAGGCGTGGTTTCATATTGATAAGGGTTTCTTACTCGTGAATGATAGTAAAGCAAATCATTATAGCAATTAACCAAGTTTTGATTTATTTTAATAAATTAATACGATTGGCGGAACAATGATCGATCGAAAATCACAAAATTGACGATTTCCTATATCTACAATTTTAGTCTGACGTCTCCAAAAATGCTTTTCGAATTTTATAGGAAAATGAAACAGAATTCTGTTGAGAATGTTTACAATTGTATCCTTTGAAACACAAAATGAATTGACTTAAACAATTAACGTAATACCGGTCCGATACTCCATGATTTCGCAGAATTTAACAATTGTATCCTATTTTAATTTATTATAATGAATTTTTCGTAAGAAGGGAGCGTGGGAAACAACTAGTTATTATTCAAGGGCACTAAGGGCTGGGGAACAACTATTCACAAAAGTGAGTGTATGGGGCAAACGACCGAAAAATCCACAAAAAATCATATAAAAATAAATTGCACAAAATCAGATCACATGAATAAATGGCATAAAATCAAATAACAAAAATGAATTGCGAAAAGTCAAATCACAAAATATACACTGTCGAAAGATGCAATCCTGGGAAACAAATTTAAATTTACGGGCTTTAAAAACCAACTACAAAAAAAAATAAGGACACATTATCAATGCTTCCTTGACAAAAATAAAGGCTGAGAGGTTTCACAAGATTATATGATGGAAGTCTTACCGACTGATTCGTTGAGCACAAGAAAATTTAACCTCCTCTGGGAGCGTCCGGAACGACCTGGCAGGGATCCTCGAAGGAGCGACGCTGAGCACTGACTCGCTCGAGAATGTATAACCTATCCTAAGCTACGTCACATCCGCTTTGCTCCACTCTAATTGGTCGAAATTCTGCCACTTCCGCAACGTCGCGTGAACAAAAGTAGAACTAAAACAATGTCGTACTAAGTGAAGTGATGCAGACCTTTTTAATCTTAATATTCTAATATCCGTTATTGGTAGCCTTAACTTAACAAATTTAAACCACTGTTTTTACTCTCCGAAAACGTCCTACGAGCATTTACTAACGAACGGGCTCATTTATAACAATTAAAAATCTTGCACCGTAGTTATAAATTGGGAGTATTGACGACACGGGCCTGAGCTGTAGATTTACCACGCGTATAGCTGGTATGGTTTTCTCATTTGAATCGCCTCTCATGAAGATGAAGTGGATGTCGTGTTGACAAGGAATCCTTAAGATTTCTGGAACAATCCAGGTTTTGAAGAAAATCCAGGTGATTTCCGGTCCATATCTACAAGCGATTCCCAATTGAGATTTGTAGATGTTAGGTTGGCAGCAGCGCCTTATGTTCGAACTGGCGGGAGAATTCAAATGGTAGAATCAAGTTTTTGGTTGGAGTGGCGAGTGGGCTGAGTCTTTTCGGCGTCCCGATGATTTTGAACCTTCTGCGATGTCCCACGATGATGATGTTGACTCCGAACAAGGGTTTACATCTAGAGAAAATTAAAATTTCGAAACGAATCAGCGATAAGAAATTAAATTACAAACTAAATCGAAATGAATCATGGAGTATTGTGTAGCCTCAGTAGTGTACCAGATATTATAATTCATAATTTTTTGAATTAGGTTTAATTTAAATATTATCATGAAGTATGTCTTGTGAGTTGCAAATTGCAACATCACAACTTTTATGATCACAGCTGGCACCCTGGGGTCGCTAGCGGCCAAACTTTACTTTGAAGCACTGCCGGTTATACACTAATGAACGTAGGCTAGTAAATCCAACATGGGAGAGAGAAAAAATTTCTACTCTAACGCCAGATGGCGCTAGAAGTTCTATTTTGAAACTTTAAAGCAAGTAAAACTACGATTGAAAAATTCACCTTCGCGAACGACCCCTGGGTGCCAGCCAAGGGTTAAATTTGCAAATGATGTTGCTTTGGTGGCGGACTACGCGGAGGAGCTCACGGGGACCAAGGTAATGATATTTAGAGGTGGGGGGGGGGCACCAGGGGAGAGTTTGAAAGTGGACGAAGAAGAATTATATTGGTTTTCGTCTGGGAGAACTTGTACAAGCACACGGAGAAAATAGTAGGGAAAGCGAGAATTGCTGTAAATGCAGCATGGCTTGTTTGAAAGAGAGCAGGAATTCATAGGTTGGGTAAAAGATTGTATCTTATGGACAGATTAGTGAATGCAGAAGGGATGTATGGCGTAGAAATTTAGGGCTGGGCCAGAAAAGAATCAATAGAGAAAATGCAAGGTAAGTTCGTAAAATGGCAATGGGAGTTGATATCACAACGTCAGGCTACATATGGAGAATGGAGGCAGAAATATAGAGTTTAGAGATCGAGGCTAGAGCGCGATCAAGCAAGTACCTTATGAGAATTTGCGAAGTGGATAATGAGAGATGGCCAAAAATCGGTTTGAGGGAAGAGTTGAGGGGAAATCTTATTATAGCGAATCTAAAAGTTGGAAATCCCAATTGGTTAAGGAGGGCGAAAATATAAGTGAGAGGGATAAAGAAGAGTGGGTACGGTTAAGATGCGGGAATCTGGGGAAAGTGTACTGTATATAGAGGAGAGTACCCGAATATGAGATACCAACTCTGTTTGGTGTGATTGCCGGGATTCTATCAACTGAATTTAAAAGTAATATAGGCCATTTTAAAGGGAATTTAGTTTACCATAAGGTGCTGAAATGAAAATTTTTATTAATTTTCGTTTCTTCTGAAAATCTAAAAAATGTAAAAAAATTGCTTTTTCCAAACTCGTCAAACTATTCTCATAATATGAGATACCCCAGGAAATCGCTAATAAAATGCAAAATAAAGTATTATTTTTAATGAAAAACTGTATCGTATATTTCCAAAGTGTTAATCTACTGTTATTCAGATATATTTAGTTTTTGGAGTAGTCACAAACCCATTTGTATACAGTTTCCCCCGCGCGGTTTAAATGTCTATTTTCATCCGTAGTACGAATTTAAAAATCCCGCGGCTTCACCCCCAGCTACCTAAATACACGTAAAAATACTTTTGCAATTGCGCTGACGCTGATCACTTTCGCATGTGTGTAGAACCACAGGTATCTCATATTACACAGCTACACAAAAAAAAAAAAGTGGTCTGTCCGGAAGACAAGACCCCCCTACCCTTATGTTTTCGGGGTCGCTGAATCCGAATCCGGCATCAGCGTAACGAAGTTGGCTACTTTTTAAGGTCATTTCAAGGTCAAATGTGGACAGGGACGTGTGAGTGGGTTGAACCGTAGTTCCTATATGTTTTTTGAGATCGCTGAATCTAAATCGGGAGTCAGTTTAGCCCCATCATGTAAGCTTCAAGGTCAATCCAAGGTCGAATGGTGATAGAGACGTGTGATTGGGTTGAACCATCATTCCTATATGTTTTTGGGATCGCTGAATCTGAATCCGGAGTCAGTTTAACCCAATCATGATAGCTTCAAGGTCAATCCAAGGTCGAATGGTGATAGAGGCGTGTGATTGGGTTGAACCATCATTCCTCTATGTTTTTGGGATCGCTGAATCTGAATCTGGGGTCAGTTTAACCCCATCATGATAGCTTCAAGGTCAATCCAAGGTCGAATGGTGATAGAGACGTGTGATTGGGTTGAACCATCGTTCCTCTATGTTTTTGGGATCGCTGAATCTGAATCTGGGGTCAGTTTAACTCCATCATGTCAGATTAAAGGTCATTCCAAGGTTAAGTGGGAATTGGTACGTGGAAATAGGGCTGATCCATGTCGATCATAGAGATTGGCAAAATCTTGTAGTTGTCCCAAACCATAAATTGTATTTCAAACCATATAGGACTATATCACTCTTAATCTCTAATTTGAAACTAACATTTAAATTTTTCGTTCAGAACTGTCAGTTCTACGCTGTAACGTTCAACACTCATTTAAAAAAAATAAAAATGTCGAATATCATAACAAAATTAAAAAAATTCTTTTGCAACTAATATATAAAATTTGAAAAAAAAAACTAATCGAAACTAAATTAAACAAATTAGAACAAATAAATACAAACTAATCAAAACAGCTTATAGCACAGCACTGGGAGCTTGAAAAAGATACTTTATTTTGTCTAGTTATTATTATGTAATCGAACTTTTTTATTCTCTAAAGATATGTGCAGTGGGTCTCTCTTACGTTTTGTTGCTTTTGTAGGTAAATCTCTTTTGAGCGTCCAGCAGTAATCAGCCATCATATTAATATCCCATCTACCTTGATATCGACGCTCCATTTCTTTAATGTCCTGATGGAATCGCTCTCCCTGCTCTTCACTGTAATCGCCTAAATTGTGTGGAAAATATTCTAGATGAGAATGCAAGAAATGTAGCTTAAGGTTCATTAAACAACCTAGCTTTCCAAAGTTTTCTACCATGTTTGTTACTATTTGACCGTAGTTTTCGCTTTTGTGATTGCCTAAAAAATTTGCAACAACATCCTTGAAACTCATCCAAGCTGCTTTCTCCTTTTGATTCATTTTACTGACAAACATATCATCCATCAACATTTTACGAATTTCAGGTCCATCAAAAACCCCTTCTCGCAATTTAGCATCACTTTTTTTAGGAAACTTTCCTTGCAAATATTGAAAGCAATCACCCTCTTTATTCAGTGCTTTGACCCATTGCTTCATGAGCCCTAATTTGATATGAAGAGGGGGAAGAAGAGCCTTTGAAGGCTCAAAACTAATGGTTCATTTTTTATGTTTTTGGATCCAGGTTGGAAAATTTCTCTAGGTGGCCAGACTCTTCTTCTGTAATGATCGCATCGATTTCTACTATCCCACTCACATAAAAAGCAGGGGTGTTTAGTATAACCAGACTGTTGACCCAATATGATAGTGATAATTTTCAGATCACCACAAAGCTGCCATGGGT
>CAKNWT010277213.1:0-10492 GCA_932066315.1 Andricus coriarius | reverse complement strand
AAAAATTACTGAATTAATTGCAGAAAACCGTACAATACAAACATTCATTTAAGAACAAAATTCGTTAAACAAAAAAATTATTTTAAAAGATACGAATTTTTTAAAGAGTGGGGTAGTAATATCTGAGTAACGTAGATAATAGTAAGCAACAAGGTTAAGCAAATAAAAAATACAGTTTTCTACCTCTCTTTAAACAAAAGTTACAAGTGAATAGTAATTAATTGTTTAAACAATTTGGTAAATTTTTGAAACAAAGATCAGGTTTTCTGTGAATGACTAACTGTTCGATTAATCGTAAAAAAGTTCCTTTCTATGAGGTTGTATGAATAAAAATATTCTTTAAACAAATAAAAACTGTTTAAACAATTTGAAATTGATTGGCCAAAGCTTAGAAACATTTCACTTGTCGAATAAAAATAATTGATGACAAAAAAAAAGGAAACACAGAATTCATATGTGTCAATTTCGCATAAAATTGTCAATTTCATTTTTTTAGGACATTTTTGGGACTCCTGATATTAACCGATTTGACTCAAACTCGGAGGGAATTTTTTTTCTGGAACCTCACAAAATGTTTCTTTTTTTCTTTAAAAGCTACCAGTCGTATTTTTTTAAAATATAAATCTACATTAATAGTATATTTATAATCTCTGATGTAGAATACAATAGGTTTCAAAATTTTGGAAATAATTATTGATGTGCGACAGCGATTTGAACTTTTTCGTTCTAAAACGCAGACGGTGGCGAAGTTTCCTTCTTAGGATTTGAGATTTGTAGTTATTAAACTTAAATCTATCTATTAAATTAATCCCGGAACAAATAAAGTATATAATACAAACCTAAAATTTCGTCACCCTCTGAAGTTTCGGGGCAAACTAAGGCCCCACAACGTGGTCACGTTTTGTGATTATGACCAAAAATTGATAAATAGAAAGATCACGATGTGCATCATTTTATCGATATCAATGCTCGAGATCTGCCGTTTAGATTACGTAATAAGAATTAATACATATGTATAAAGAAGATTCATTTGAAAATTCCTGTCTATATGCGTAATCTTAATTTTCTGACTTGAAAAAATTTCGTTCTTTAAATTTTTTCAAGAAAAATCGTGCTCCATTCGTTATGGGTAGTCACAACTTTGCGCATGGGTTTTGGTTCAGGTTTGGGGCGTTCAATAATTTTAATTACTCTATTAAGAACGGTTTCAATTTGGATTTGCCAAGATTTGAGCGCCTGAAATTTGAATTTGTACCGACGTAATAACCCAGTTTTGGTCGTTCAAGGAAAGGACCTGGTCGCAATAAAATGTTTGAAAAATTCCCAATTTCTGTTTTAAGAAAACAGATGGAAGAGAAAAAATTTATGGATGTGGATTTAACTACTCTTCTGTGATTACTAATTTTACCTGCAATTGTATCCTATCACTAATTTTAAGCTTAGAACGCGGAACGTCGTTTTACAATCATTTAAGAGTTTTCAATTGCGATTTTAATGAGGAGAAATTAAATGAATTTCGGGGTTTCCAAAAAATATTTGTGAAGTATATAAGTTCAAATTTTCACAAGATTTTTTTAGACCTAACTTTATTTAAATTTTATTTATAGTTTTAAAGAGGATAGTGGAGGATAGGATTAATCTTCCAATTATAAAAAATATTTTGGAGAACGTCTGATTGGAAAATTTAGTTTGGATAGATTTTTGATTACGGATGTCTATTTTTACTTGTGCAGAAGGTGCAAAAAAAAACATTATTTTATATTTTTTTTGTTTTGTTTTAAAAAATTGGTCTTCAAGCGAACTATTTATTTTGTTTTTCGTTCGACTTGCTGGTCGGAGTTTATCATTTCTCTCTTCAAGTTTTAGTTTCTAAGTTTTAAAGATTATAATTTATGAACTATGTGTATCAACATCGTTTGATCTGTTATAAAATTCTATAATGAAAGCGCATTGTGCATTAAATGTCGATGCGTTAGATTTATATAATTTCATTTTCAATTTCCAGTTTCAGTTTAAAATAGAGATTTTATTTTTAGTTTTAGAATTTGTACTTTCGGGCGAAGTTGGAGGCAAGCTTTACAAATAGTATCTTTTGCCTATTTACAGCTATTTATATGAATGAAAGTAAATGCGGCTTGTTCCCTTCCACCGGCCTATTTCCCACAACCCGATATCCAGTTCTTGTTAATAATATGTATTCAGTATTCATGTTATTTTAGATTATTATAATATTATGGTTTAATATTGTGACCATCAATATTGTAATCTATTATTATTCTATAATACACGTTTTTTTCCAAAGTTAACTCGTTTTATTTATTAATGTGACCTTTCACAATTTTTTATTAATACACTGGAACATGGATTTCCGTAAACTGGATTTATGCGTTCCTGGAATTGCTGTCTTCCACAATTTGATGATGAGGGAGCCGCGGGACCGAGAGAGAGGCGGTGCTCACATAGAGTTTTTAAATTCTAGGTAATTTAAAATCGGGTAATATTGCTGGTAATATACCGATATGTTACCGAAGCTTCGAGAATTTATCGAGGATTTATAAGAATATTCAATTATAAGGCTTTTTTGTTATTTTTAAAAGTAATTCGATGATGGTCACGACGTTATAGTTAATTTTTGGTCATTTGGTATATTTGTTTAATACTTGTTATTACAAAAAATATACCAAATGATCGAAAATTAACTATTAACATTTTCAACATTTATTGACAGTGGTCGACAAGCCTTTAACATCTAAAAAGTACAGTAATTAGATAATGTTAGCACTTATAGAATAAATTATAAACAGCGCCCATTTATGTACATTTACAATATGGAAAACTTTGTAAGCCTTAAAATAATAAATTTAGAAAATTTCTAGAAGAGTCCGTATAGCTGTCTTGCAATACTGCAAAAACTTCAAAAAATAAAATGATTACATTTGAATAAATATAAATGATTGAAATAATAAAATAAAATAAGCAACAATTATTTATTTCAAAAACTTTTCGCATGCGTAATATTCAGTAAAGTTTTTTATTTAAACTAAATAATGTGATGTTTTTAAACTGAAGATAAGGTGTTCTTAGCACCTCTACGCTTTTAAAGAAACAACTGAATTATGAATTTTTTCGAAATTTGCCTTTGGTGCTCTAAATAAAAAACATTGAAAAAAAATTATTGGAAAAGCAAATGGATAATGAAAGAAAACTTGTGGTTGTCAGAAATGCGCTTCACTGAAGTTTGGAAGGAGAAACAAATTCTCATAAATTATCGACGAGAACGAACATCGGGTAAGTTACCCGGTAACTTACAACTAGCACAAAAAATTATGTGAATTTGTTAATTACTCGTTAGTTATAAACAATTAAAATTCGAAAATCACGTTTTTTTTACAATAAATTCGGCTGTGTCTGAACTTAAAATCCTAGAGATCTAAAAATTTTTTTGCAAGCATCTCAAACATTGAACTAAACAATATATTTTTTGCAGAATTTTTCGTAGGTCAGTTTTTTCGAAAAAAATTTTCAAAATATGCAAAAATGGAGTTTATTATTATGTTGGTCTATACAAGATTCTGAGAGACAGGGATGACTTCTCAATGAGCATAAAAATAGATTATGTGGTTTTTGAGGTCGCTGATTACGATTCTTATGACAGAATTTGAAAATTCAAAATGGCGGCTACACAATGGCAGCCATTTTTTACAAAATTTGCGAATTTGGTTACAAGGAGCATAAAACTTGATTCACGAGAGTTTTTGGGGTCGCTGATTACGATTCTGATGTTAAAATTCAAAATGGCGCACACGAAATGGCCATTTTAATTTTGCAGTGTTGACGTCAGAACCGTGAGGAACACAAATTGGAATTATAATTTTGAATTTTGATCTTCTTACTTCATCATCGTGTTCAGTGACCCCAAAAACCCCCTTGTAAGACGTTTAAGGCCAATATAAAAAAACATAAGAATCAGCCTAGCACAGTCGCCATATTGGATCCGCCATTTTGAATGTAAGAATTCTAACGTCAGAATCGTGCTCAGCGACCCCAAAACCCCCCTTTAGGCGTTTTAGGCCAATATAAAAAAACATAACATTTAGCCAAATAAAGTCGCCATATTAGATCCGCCATTTTGAATTTTACAATTTCGACGTCAGAATCAGAATCAGCGACCCCGAAAACCTATATAAAGCTAAAAATAACAGTATTAACAATGAAAAAAAATTCGCGTCGCAAAGGGTTAAATGGTCTGAATTATCTAAATTCCTTGAATTCAGAAGATTTGAAGGAATTCAAGGGATTTGGAGAATTCAAAGAATTTCAGGAATTTAGAATATTCCAGGGATTCAGAATATTAAAAGATTTCAGGGAATTCTGAGTATTCTAAGAATTCAGAGTATTCAAGGATTACAAGGAGTTTAGAGCATTTACGAAATTCAAAGAATTGAGAGAATTCAGAAGAATATTGAAGGAATTCAGGGGGTTTGGAGCATTCAAGGAATTTCAGGAATTCAGAATATTTAAGCAATTCTGGGAATTCAGAATATTTAAGGATTTCAGGGAATTTAGAGAAATCAAATATTTCAGAAAATTTAAGAAATTTAGAGAAATTAAGGAATTCAGTAAATTTAAAGAATTCGGAAAATTTAAGAAATTCAGAGGAATTCTGAATTAAAGGAATTCAGGGATTTTCAGTAATTCAGAAAATTCAAGGATTTCATTGAATTTAGAGAATTTCAGGGATTTTAGAGCGTTTAACGAATTCAAGGAATTTCAGGAATTCAGAATATTCCATGAGTACAGGGAATTCAACATATGCTAGGATTTCAAGGAAATCAGGGTATGTACCGCATTTTCATTGCTCTAAATATAAAACTCATAATTTAAAAAGAAAACACTACGTGCGTCCTGAACTACGACCCCAGACAGATTTATGTGTAAACATCTTCGATAAACGTTATCTGACAGTGAAATCTTACATAAAGGATTAAGACTAAATTAAATAATAAATAAAAAGACTTCAAAGATTTCAAAACATTGCAAAAGAATTCAAAAAAATTTCAAAAATTTGCATAGATTTCAAAAAATTTACAAAGATTTCAAAAGATGTTAAAATATTTCACAGTTTAAAAATAAATTTTTTATCAACTTTATCGTGAAATACTTTAAAATAGTGTCGAAAGAAGAACGAAGCCGAAAGAATAACTGAAGGTCTCCTTTGAGTGGGTGAAGAGAAGCAAGCCTCTGGTCTCTGACACACGACATAACGCGTGTGTCAGAGTCTTGCATTACACTTTCGAGCCATGGTTTCACTCGACTCAGGCGCGACTCTCCATAGCGAGGTCTAAGATGTTTACACATAAAAAATGAAAAATTTTTATTTCAAGTTTTGAAAGCTCTGAATTTTTAGTTGAAAGGCTTTAAATTTGACATTGTACCATTTTTTAGTATTTCAAATATAAAAATTTTCAATTTAAGAACGTTCTAAATTTGAGAATGGCCAATTTTTTCATTGTAAAATTGAATAATTTTCAGTGTTTTAATTCGACAAACCCGAGTCGTTTTAATTGCCTTAAGGCTCTTAAAACGACTCGGGTTTTCGCCGCATACATAATAGTCTATAAGAATGCATTGTTTAATGTAATATTTTAACCACGTAATCTAAAGACAATTATGCCGGCCAGAATAGAGATGTTTTCCAAAAATTATCATTATATATTATTATTTATTTTTATTATTATATTACATTATATTACTCTATACTTGCAGATTTTATGCGATTGAAAAGAGACCGGGTGACTGCAGCCCGGCATACACAATAGCCAGCGCGTTGCATTTCACACGCGCAAAAACACTCACTTAAAAAAAAAAAAAAAAACTACAAGAACATTCTCCGAAAAATATCTTCGTCCCAGTCACCATAATTTCCTTTAGATTATGTGTTTAAAATATTAAATTAAAAAATGTATTCTTATAGACGTATAATGTATGTGGCGAAAACTTTTAAGAACATATTCTTCATTTATAGGTTATTTAGTATCAAAGACTGAATTTGGATTAATTCAATTATTTAAAATATTTAAAGTATTTAATTTGAAAATATTTAATTTCAAACGTTTATTCAAGTATTTGAGGACTTTTCAGGTTTAAATTAATTATTTAACTAATCATTAGTTTTAATTTGTTTTTCAACTATAAAATATAATTATTTTCAAACAATACAACCTTGACAGCTTTTTTTAAATCTTTCAATTAAAATTTTAATTAATTTATTTTTTTTTTTATTTTATTATTTTTTTTTTAAATCTTTCGGTTTCATTTTTTGAAACCAAACCACTTTCAAGGTTTCGATATATGCTTTCAAGTCAACATTGTTTAATTTTGAACGAGTCCAGTTATAAATAATATAATGCTGAAAGTTTGAAGTTGAAAACTGATCAATAAGATAATTTTTTTTTAATTTACAGTTTTGAAAGATTTACAAAAGGGGAAAGTCATAAAACTTTTATAATACATTAAATCATTCTGACTTTTTTATATAATAAACTAAGAAGGGTAAGGACTTCACTTATGCTCGAAATTAAAAAATTGTAATTGTAATAGATTTTAACTATTCAATTATTTTTACTGAAATTAAAATTAAAAGTCATAAAGGCTGAAGGCTTATTCTTTATTCCAAGTATTTTAGTACATAAAAAAACATTACTTCCTTTCACACTTTCTTTCTAAACTTTAAATTCTTTCACTAATAAAACGAACAAATTGAAGAGAAAAAAAACGAGAATAAAGAAAACAAAAGCATCTCTGCGAGCAGAATGTATTATAGCTGCAAACAGAAAAAATGTCATGCTGCGAACACTAACTTTTCGATTATTATTAATATCGGACTCATTGTTGTTAAATACCTGATTGGTTGCATACTGCGTGAAAATGACTTTAAGTGGCTGTGTTTAGTTTGTTTTTTTGAATTTTCGAGAATTTTGTAAATTGCAATTTTAAATGAGGAATTTTAATTCTAAAAGTTTATTTCTGAAAGAAAAAATTTAAATTGTAAATGATGCTTCAATACTGAAGGCAACAATATTCTTTTCTTAAAGTTTTGACTAAATGTTTCAAAAATGACAAAAGGATTCTATTCACACCTCCTTGACCATATTAAATGAGCTTATATTAGTTAATAAAGAATAAGGATTTTCTGCACCATCAATTTAGTAAATCAAAATTTCCAAATACGTAATTCTATTTAATAATAAAAATTATTTCTGCATGTTGCTAAACATTATAAAAAAATTAATTATAATTCTTTTCTTATATTGGGAAATAATTCTGTTCTGAAAATTTTGCTACCAGACTATAATTTGTAAACTTTTCCACACACTCAAAGAGATAAGAAAAATTAAATTATGGACTAAAATATTTAAAAACATTTCAAATGATTTCCTAAAATTTCAGAAAAGTCAGTTGAAGAATTCAAAGCAACATTTTCAATTTCGCAAAATAAAAAAAAATGTACATAAAATTCGAACAATTGAAGAGATATTCTGAAGTTTTAAAAAGGTAGAAAAATAATTTTGCTTAAAACAAATTGTACACTTTTAAGGATTGCGAACAAAAAATTTAGGTTTCTCGAAACAAATTTTATGATTTTTCATTTTACAACATTTATTTTAAGAATTAAATTATACTTGGCTTTTTGCGACCCTCAGTGTTAATATTAGTTTGTAAATTCTCTCATTTAATGACTCTCAAACTCATTACATATTAAGCAAAAAATAAAAATCAGCATTCTAAGTGAATAAGTTCAGTGCAATAATGTCTTAGGACTATAGGAGATGTTAAAATAAGACTGCAAGACACTAATTAAAGACAACACGCTCTGAATATTAATGTTTTAAAGATTGTTATCGTATTTCAGTTAAGTAGAACAATAATTACTGTTATTTACATACATTATAAAAATTAAATTTATTTTTAAAAAAATTTTTTTTAAATAAATAAAAGTAAATAAGAGCCGACGCACGAACATATATCTTAGGGAATAAATGAAATGTAACAATCAATTTTTTCCAGAATAAATCACTGAAGAGGGCCCATATATGGAGCCGAAACGTCTGATGAAAATTTAAATCTTCTTCATCATTTATGGACCCCAAAGCCACAAAACGGAAAACTAATATTTATTTTAAGAGAATATTTTTATAAAATATCCAAAAATTCGAAAAGATTTCTGATATTATCAAAAAAGGCTCTGGAAGATTTAAAGGCATATTTTTTCAAAATTAAAAAAAAAATTTGAACCATTAAAAAATATATTTATAGATTTTAAACAATTTCCAAAAAAATGAAAAACGTCAAAAAACTTTAAACGAACGATAAATGTTAGAAGATTTAAAAAAGCAATTTTGAAGATTTTGAAAGGTTTCAAGATGACAACGTTTTTTTAAGATTCCTAGGACTATTTAACGTAATTCTTTATTTTTTTACATTAAAATAAGGAGAATATTTAAAACGATTTCAAAACATTACAAAAGGAATTTTTGTATCTTTTCCTGTAGTTATTCGAAATTTTTGTTTAGTAATAAAAATGATTTTTTCCTTCAAAATATATAATTTTCCTAATATTTTTTTCATTCCGGAATGAAAAATCTTTTTCGATTGCAAATTCAACAATTTCGTTGCAAATTCGTCTTTTTGGTTTGAAAATTCATCTCTTTTGGTAGAAATTTGATCTTTTTTTATTGAAATTGCAAATGTTTGGTTTAAAATAAAAATATTTTTTGCTGAGTTCAAAGATTTTGTTGAATGTTTTGTTTATGAATTCAACTCTTTTTGATATAAAATTTAAAATATTTTTTAGTTTAATTATCAACTATTAAATTCTTCGTTGAGAATTCATCCTGTTTGTTTGAAAATTCAACTTCTTAGTAAAAAGATAAATTACTTTGGTAAAAATTCACTAGTTTGGTTGAAGATTCATCATTTTAGATCAAAATTAATTTCTTTGGTTGTAAATGTAATCATTTGGTTAAAAATTTGTCTGTTTTGATAAGAAATTAATATTTTTATTTGAAAATTCATCTTCTTGGTTGTAGATTCCACTATTTTATTGATTTTTTTTTGTATTAGCTCAACTGTTTTTATTTAAAATTACAATCTTTTTGGATGAAAATATCAACTATTACATTTTTTTATTAAAAATGTATCTTTTTTGGTTGATAATGAAACTACTTGGTTGAAAGTTGAACTACTTTGTTAAAAAGTCTTTTTTTTTGGTTGAAGATTCATTATTTTAGTTGAAAATTGGTCTTTTTTGGTAAAAAATTAATCTTCTGGATAGGAAATTAATTTATTTAGTTAAAAATTTAACTATTGAGTTGAAAAGAAATTTTATTGCCACTTTTATGATATATAAGTGATATATAAGTTGTCGATTCACCTTCCTGACATGCTAAAAAAACGCCATTAATGTTATCATTTTCGAATGTTCGCCGGAAATTACGGCAATCGGTATTTCTACAGATGATTTGACAATATTTTGCTTAATAATTCATTTTTTCTTGATGTAATGCTAAAAAAAGGGTCATTAAAGTTATTATCTTCGAATGACACGAATTGCTGTAATCGGTATTTCCATAGGTGATTCGACAATATTTTGCGCAATAACTCAATTTTTCCTAATGTAATGCTAAAAAAGGGTCATTAAGGTTATCATTTTCGAATTAAAAGAATTCGGGTAATCGGTATTTCAAGAGATGTTTTGACAATATTTTGCGTAATAATTCAGTAAAGTTTTGTAATAAATCTCTCTTTTTTAGCCCAATAACTTATATGAATACACATATTATTTAATACATATTTTACTATTCATTATTTAATATTTTTATTTTAAAAATTAATACTGCACGAAATCGATGTTCAATACTGCCCATTTTTCGTACAACACTGCCCTTTTGGTTAATATTGCTCCTTAGAATATGCCCTGCTTTTTTTTAGGAAAATTGTTTTTTGTCGGGATAAAAGATTTATTTTTTTTTTGTAAAAATTTGTCTCTTTCCAAAAATATTTAATTTTTTTTTAGTTAAAAATATAACTGTTTCAAAATCAATCTTTTTTGGTAGAGCATTCAACTATTTAAAAATGATCAATTTTCAACAACAACAAAATTAATTATTTACAAATTAGTTAACCTTTAAACGTAGTAGTTGATGTTTTAACAATAAAAAAAATGAATTCTCAACATAACATGTAATAGTTAATATTTAAAAAAAAGGATTTTAATTTTAAATAAAAAACATTTAAATCCAACCAAAAAAGACGAGTTTTCAACAAAAAAGTTAAATCCTCAACCAAAACCGATTAACTTTTGATCAAGCAGTTGAATTTTTAATTAAAATGGATGAAATTTTAACCAAGAAAATTAATTTTCTACTAAAAAAGACGGCTTTCCATCCAGAAAAGATCAATTTTCAACTAATAATGGAATAGTTACATTTTC
>CAKNWT010277184.1:0-10513 GCA_932066315.1 Andricus coriarius | reverse complement strand
ACCACCCTCAAGAATTTGAATATCTCTCCTCTTTCGGTGACCTGAGAACCCAATGATCTTCGCTTATGCAATGATGCAGAACTTTGGAAGAGCAGCACACCTTTCAGGCCATTTAGATTGCGGATACGTGCATTAAAATTGCCTCATAAAAACATTTTTAAATCTGGACAACTCGATATTGCAGGAGGGAACTTGTCGCTGAAGTAAGCCAACCTCTCTCTCTCTCTCTCTCTTGAGTAAACTACATTTTTCCTCTAATGCCTGATGACTTTCTTTCAGCTTTTTATATTGTGTTTTAGAGGTGCTGAGTTCAACTTTAAGAGCATGATGTGCCCGTTTTAAGGATTTTGACGTCGTTTTTAGTTTCCTACGTGTCAGCTTTGACGGAGTTTAATAGCTTTAGCAGATTTGCATTGCCACTCATCTTTCTGAATACTAGCTATTTTGAGGTTGGTAGATAACAGCGATTGATAACTGCTGTCACATACACACTCAGCGCTCCAAGTCTCGTTAACTCACGCGCACTACTCCAGTAGCAATGTGCGAGGTTTATAAATATGTCTGTAAGAGACCACAAGTTTCTCAGAAAGACACACAAAACCGGTCAAAATTCTAACAAAAAATCACCTAATCAGGAACAGAAACTTATCCCAGTAGGTGTCAGAGCACGAAACCAACGCGATAAGAACCAGACAAAACTTCTAGGGCTTGAAAAACTACTCGAAAATACAACATTTATACGCGGTACGAGATACACGTGTTGCTCTCACCGGCGCCATATTGCCTGTAACAAGTCATCCCCTGTTAAAAAAATATCCACCTATAAATAATTCGCCGTCTCCTTGGAGAATAAACCCCATATCGTAAATCAACCCGCTATATCATGTCCACGCCTTCTGACAAGTCACCCCCTCGTACGAAACCACCCAATAGCGGACCTTCCTCCAAGCAGTCCTTCTTCATTCTTTTCCTAATTACTACTACGAAAATTTTCAGCTTGAGTTATGAACAAAATTTCAACCCCCCGTGGCCCTGTGGTGGCCATACAAAAATTCACGAATAGTTAGAGAAACCATACCTGGCCGACGAAGGCGATTCCGAAGCAGACGGCGAAGCACGAACGTTCTGACGAAGACGTCTCCTTCCACCAAGACCCCCAATTGGTACTCCTACTAGCCAGATCGCCCCTAGTCGAGAGGCCAAGACCGTCGTCCGGCCTAGAAACGCCGTTAAAGACGGTCTCCAAAGCGGCCCCAGATCGACCAAGACCTTCCCGCTCAGGAACGCCGTCGAGAGTGTCCTCGAAAAGAGGTCCCTGGTGTCCGAAGTACAAGAAAAACAGACTGATTCGATACACAACTGATGTCTGAATAATCGTCCAAGGAACGATAATACGTTCTCTGACCTGGGCAAAAAATTGTAATATATAGTATTAACGCTTAATTTTAAGCTTTTCCGTGCTGGTATGGATGTAAGTATTTCGCGAAACTAATCTCAAGCTTTTTACCGTGTAATTTTCACTTTACTTAAAACCGACAGTTAATAAATCCTTTAAGAATTTCAGTTTAGAAACTTACTTATTTTAAGTTAACGCCACACGATTTAACTCTACGCTTGAGCTATCCCCCCTCTCCACAGAAGCCAGCCGAGGCTGGAACGTCCTGTCGACGAAAGAACCTGTGGATTGCTGTCCGCTAAATTATATTCATGATTACAAATTATATTCATAATTAAGAATCATGTTTGGCGAACATCCGCGATTTTTTCTTTTGTTGCTTGGGCATTCTAACAGCACTTGTCATTTGACTTCGAAAAACTTTGCCACTCCACTTGCACTTAGTAAAAAGTTAAAAACCCTACTGGCGACTGAAAGCATAAACGCGATTACGATGTCATTCAACGCTTGTAAACTTGTACTCCCGTATCGGATGAAATCACCATCATCGCAACAAACCACAACGTCGCACAATAGGCTAAAGTGACAACATTCGTGACAAAATCGTAGAAGTTTTGATTGGAATGACCTAAAAGGATGAATGTTTTTGGGATTTACATATGAATAATTACAGAATAGAGGACAAACATGGAAAAGCTTCAAAAAAATAATTTCGTACCTTGAAAGTCTAGGTTAAATTTGACATTTTGTGACAGCAATTTGTATTATTGAATACCATTGCTTCTCAGATATTATAGCTAATATGCTATTCAGATTTTTTAATAGACTTTGTCATGTCGAATTCAAAATCGGGCTTTAAATTAGTCTAGGTTTAGACAGAGCAAAAAAATTTATTCAGAAAACTGTAGGTCTTTTAATATACATGCATTTCCATGGAAAAACAAAAGAAATAATTACCCACAACCAATTTTGACCTTTGTTGTTTACTGTTATTGACACGCATACGCTCACTACTTTAGCATGAGATCGCAGCGTAATAAGAATTTTAATGAAGGGAACAAAAATTATGAATAATCACAGCACATCATATATCTCAGCCTCATAATCGATAATATGTTCTCATAAGAGAACATATTAAAAAAAAACTATTTTCACACAGTTCAGCTTCTCAGGTTAATATTCAGAATAAAATATACAATTTGAAAGAAATTAAAGTTAGTTTAAATAATTAAAGTTGAAAACTATGGAAAGTTTGACCGAATTAACTTTTCCGCAGCTTAAATATCTAAAAGGTTAAACGTAGACATTTTTCAAATTCTTTAAACGTTTAACCAGTCAAGCGCGAAGCATTACTTTATATAAAATTGTAAAGCCTCAAGTATGTCAAACGGCATAAAGATGAGTAAAAATGACCTAATGTCGGGAAAAATCACAGTATAAATCACAAAAATGAGGCCTAATCACCTACTTTACGTAAGTGGTGTGATTGGAAAGTTTTGAAACTGGGCTTGTAATTTCAAAATGGCAGTACATACAGGCTATTGTGATGGAGCTCCTTAAAAATAGTCCCCTTCTGACTTTTCATAAGGGTGTTTTTGACTTTATGTCTTTAATGGAGTCAAATCGCCTCCCTTTCAGCAAAAAATTTCAATTTAGGAAATAGGTAGAAGTCAGCAGGGACTATATAAGGGGAATAGGAGGGTTGCGGAAGCACAGGAATTTGGCAAAAAATTCCCTGATTGAGAACGCACAATGAGCCGGTGCGTTGTCGTGGTGGAGGACTCAATTCTTGCAAGCTCTCAAAGACACTTCTGAAGTATATCTAGTTGACTGTCTCCCCCCCGTGGGCATATTCGTGATGCACAATACCCAGAGAATCGAAAAAAAATTACAATTGGCCCTGTAAGGCCGACCGGACCAGGGATTATCTTTGACTGATTCGGGACCAGCTTTGAGTCTGTTAAACCAGTTAAAAAAATTTAAGCCACTCAAACATTTCTTGCCGAAAGCTGTTATTATAAGTTTATAAGTCCTTTAAGCTGATTTCTCTATTTTAGAACAAAATTTGACACAAACTCCTTGTTCCGTTTTTTCATCCATTTGCGCAATCGATAAGTCCGCCGAGAACCGAAAACACATTTTCACTTATCAGGCTGCCACTCCCTATGGAGCAAAAATAGCGCAATGACCTTTGCAGAACGTTTCAAGGACAAAACAAGCTTCTTCTTTCACACACGCGGGCAATCCAGCTCCCTCCTATTGAGCAGATGTGGCTACTGTCTTAAAACTTTCCAATCACACGTCGAATAATAAACGAATTATGTATATAATAAACAAAACAGTGACAATAAAAATTATAAATATAATATATTATTGTATTTACGTGTATTTAAATACTAACATTCTGTACGTTTATAAATTCGTTCGATTTGCAGATTCTGAAGGAAGAAAGGGATAAGCTTATCTCCTTGGCAGCCTCGGCAGAGACAGAACTTGCTGGTGGCGATCCATCGATGCTGCCGGAAGAAGCAGCCGGGAAATTGCGATCAGCTGCTGGAAAGGCTCGACTTCTAGCCTCTCAAAAAATGCAACAGTTCGAAGGATTGTGTCAGAAGAACGTTGTAAGATTTTTCTCAGCGTAATTAACAATACATTAGAAATAATAGATTCATTAATTTTCGAATGCATACATCACTCTATAGAAAAAAGAAATTACTCAAGTGCAAAATTCAGTTGTTTGTAAAACGTAATAACATCAATTTTCTCTGCTCTAATGTATGGTTGTATTCTCAAATGAGTTTTCTTGCAGAATAGTACATTATGCATTTAGGGAGGAAAGTAAGCAAACAAACGATTTGAAGCGGCCTTCCTTCCGTGATGCACACGATATTGTGTGTAGCAGATATAAATGGAAATCGTGATTACATAAATAAATTATGTCTTCAGCCGCTTTGAAAATATTTGACAGCATGGAGGATATTTCCTCTAGATTTTCGTGATCCAAATTAAAACTAATTTCTTTAATAAGCCTCTAACTAAAACTAGAAATTACTGACGTTTTTAAGGTTAGGGAGCATCAAGCTTGACCGTTGCCGCAGTTGTTGCGAGGGTAGCCAGCGATATAAATTTGGACCGGAATGCACCGAGTTTGAATCACATTTGCTTGAAATTTACTAAATTCAACTAAAATGTGCCTTCTCAATCTAGACTGTGGCACCGCGTGCGCCTCAAAATGGACAAACCGTCATCAATGATGATCTTCATGCGGTTGAGAGTGTCTGTCATATGTTGTCATTTGTGGTTACATATTTAAATTGTGATTGTACACTTCACTCCCGATTCTTTGCCGACGTCGGGCCTGGTCGGCAAAAAATAGGACACGTTTTTTCATTTCAACACTCAGGACCGCATTGTATATTCTCTGACCTTTGAACAGTATGGCACACTAGCGCTAAAAGAGTCGCGACGTAGGCAACTTCAGACAGGGTTCACTGACTATTTGAGCGTACAGGCCGTCAAACGACGCTCAGAGGCGGGAGGGGGATACAGAAACAGTCAAGCGTATAGTTAGTTTTTTTAAAGGAATATTTATTGTCAACAGTAACTGTGGAAAGGTAATTTTTTTAATAAGAATTTTACTCTGGTATGTGATATATTCGTAACCCAGTAAAAAAACTAATTAATGCGAATTAACGTATTTGAATTCATTTGAATCTTGCTTTCTGATTCGCTTTAAGGAATTGAGACGCATTTAGATAAATTGAGACCAAGCGAGGTGAGAATGCGTGTGAATGTATCTGAATGCATGTTCAAGGTAAATTCGAAAACAATTAATAAAAAACAAACATGCCCTGAGACTCGAACCAGATATCCATCGTTTATCAGTCCAGATTACCCCCACTGAACTACGGCACTATTTGATAAACAGTTTTACGGATCCTTTATGCCCAACACGTTGCTTCTCTCACGAATTAAATGGAATAAATGAACAATTGATAAAATTTGCCGTCGCAAATTGGGGTGAAAACGAGCGTGGCTGTCACTCTTCGGAATTAAGAAGAATTGGCCAGTCTCGAACAGTATTCGCGCTGACTAATTCAGACGAATAGGAGTTTGACTTCAATCTCCTAATAATTTTTCGCCGGATTAGGACTAACAGTAGATTTGGAGATTACATTACTTTTTGCCGATTCTGTACGAATTGACACACCGCTACAAGTCGTGTTTGTCCCGAAACGTGATTCACGAAGGCTCCTAGCGTTTTTTTTTCAATTCGCCCCAATTAATGATTTTTACTGTTATAATAATTTTAAACATCGCAATTGAACGATCATCACTTTTGAGGGTTTTGCCTATGTTGAGACGAAGATGGCGCCGTGGTCGGAATGAAGAAGGTACTTTTTAGTCAAAAATGTGGACGCGTAAAATGTACGGTGGCATTAATAAATTACTAATACATGGTCTGATTCAAACTTGGGACTCTTGCCTCCATTTCTTTCAGCACCGCCTTGGAACTTTCAATTTTGAATCTACTGTATTAAATATATGGGTAATTTGTCATTAGGTGGGAATCAGACATTTTCGTCTTGCTTTCTATGCGCAGAAGATCACGATTTCCATGCATATGTTAGAAAAACTTATTTTTTATGTACAAGATGCAAGATTTCTGACTTGAAATAATTATTTCTAACAGAATCAAGTGGAAGGCGAGGAGTTCCCAACGAAGAATGAAGACTTAGAAGGCTTCTGGGACATGTTGATGTTACAAGTTGTTCAAGTTCACGAGCTCTTTGAACAGATTGAAAGGCTTAAAAGCGCCCAGTGGCAAGAGGTATGTCCAGTCAGTATTAATCCCAAACCATCCTCATGGTCAACATCCCGACTTACTAAGATGTCCAAAAACGTTAAACCTTCCAATGGAATATTGGATCCTAACCACCCTAACCAATCTAAAAAATCAAAATATTTCTCCACCAATTCTCGAAATCAATCGGAGCTCAAAGTAGAAACGATCGAGAAACTGCATCTGGATAACACTAAGAAAGTTGAGACAAATTTAAGAAAATTGTTTATTGATTCGAAATCTGATATTCGGGGTCTACATTCCAGAACTTTCAAATTTTTCGACGAATGCCTAAATCGCTCTAATCCTGAAACATCTGATGAAAAAAAATTAAATCCTAACTTTATGGGTTTAAAATCTCAATTGCCCAATTTTTTCGGTATTCAAGTTCCATATGATGAAGTTAAAAATAAAGTTTTAATAGTAGGGCATTGCGCTGCTTTTCCTGTGAAATTTAACGCCTCAGATTCATTTGTGAACAATTTTGAAAATCGTGACTTCAGTTATTCAGAAAACAATGAAAGTTTGCCACAGATCAAACCTGAGTTAATCTTTGAAATGCATGCAATAAAAAATTCCCAAAATATTACATATTTACGAACAAAGTCTCGCTGTCTAATTGACAAAGGTAAAAATATAACTGTTGACTTTCTTATCAAGAATAAATTTTATTTGCATAGTTTAAAAACCAAAAGAGCTAGTTCCGTAAGTTCTAAAAATGATTTTTCTAGTCAAAGACCTATGTCCACAAATCCTCTAGTAAAATCACCAGCAAATCCTATAATTGAAAGACGAAAAGCTTATTGTAGTTCACTTAATAAAAACAAATCTTTAAATAATGAACTTAATAATATGGCTTCAAGTTTGGAAGAAAATTCGTGTGTAAGTTTCAAGAAAGAAACTCGTGAAAAGAAAAACTGGTGCAAAACTTCTTTAAGGTCACGATCTCTTGATTCCCGACAAAAATCGAAGCACAATGTCACTTTTTTAGATGATCGAAAGCTTGATGTAAAAACTGCATTTGAAACAAACTTTTCAACGGAAACCTGCAGAAAAGATTCATTCAGATGCATTTCTTCAAAAGACTCTGAACCTGATAATTTCCTATCTCTTGAAAAAAAAAGTTCATTGATCAACAGTAAAAACTTGAAAAGTGCACAGCCCGCTTTATGTATACAAAATATCAGCTCCCTCGAAAGTAATCTGAAATGCACAATTCAGAAAGCAATTAAGAAGAAGAAAGGCAATTTTAAATCGAATCTTCAGTCTCACATTCCAGTCCACACCTTGTCAGCATTGAAAAAAATGTCTTCGAGAATCTCCATGATAGACAGAATAATCAATTATCATAGATTTACTATAAACAAGTTTCGCTCAAAAGGAGGTTCCTTTGAGAAATACAGATTTCGTAGAAATTTTCAGAAAAGTGGAATAAGAGAAGGGAAGGGACAAAGAAGTGTTAATTTGCTGAATTCAAAAACTTTATTGAACAGTCCAGAAACTGAGGGTTTGCAGAGTAATAGAAAAGAAGATAAATGCTCGAATTCTGATTTCAAGACAGCTAGAATATCTAAATTAAGGCCTCCGTCATCGTGTGTCAAGAAACACAGTTTAAGTTTTAGAGACGATAGCAAAAATAGATTCAGTAGTTCAAATTCTGTAGAATTTGATAAATGTAATGGGAATAAAACTCAGTCTTCAAATTTAAATAAGATTGAGCTGACCAGAAGTATGAGATTTTCGTCATTTTCACCAAGAAAAAATCAGAACTCTGAAACTCGGTTTATTAGAAGAAATTCAAGATCATTGCAAAGAGAACCGATAGATGACAGGGGTGATAATATAAATAGGGAAATTAAATATTCGGATTTAATATCAGAAAATCCTGAAATTCTAAGCTTAAAAATCCGTTCAGTATCGACTAGAAGAAAAATGGATTCAGCAAAAAGTTCCACTAGTACTGCAACTGTGACAATTAAAAGAAATTTAAAGTCTATTGAAACAAATTTTTTAGAATGTGAGAATAAAGTCGAAATTAAAAGTCATATCACAATAACCAATTTAAAATCAAAGAATTTATGGACCAAAGATAGAAGATATTATACAGTACATTCTCGGAAAAAGAATATGTCCGTGGAAAAGAAAGAAGACCTTTTTGCAACGGAGAAATGTGAACAATCGAAAAATTTAACTAGGCAACAGAAACTTTCTGTTGTCACTAACGTTTGGCCTAATTTAAATTCTCGCGATGAAAATTATTTCAGTGATAAAACTAAACCTCAACAAAAAAAAAAAAAAAAAGTGACTGAATCTAGGTCAACCATGTCGTCAAAATGTGTATCAAAATCATCAAAAAAAATTTCAAAAAATTTTCCAAATGACTCAAATAAAACACGGCAATTAATAAAAAAATGTACGAACCATAAAAATGTGAGCAAGTGGAATAAAATGAAAAAGTATGACATGAAAAGGAAAGTAGAATTGATAATAAATTCATTGAAAAAGTCTCATAATTCAACATTCATGTCGGATAATGTAGATAATCGTCATCAAGAAATACTTACAACTGAAGACGAAGATGCAAATAATTATAATGATGTGGAGTGTTTCAAGTCACTTAACGTGGCAGTGGCAGAGGAAAGTTTAATGGATCTACAGATCATAAACTTGTTGGAAAAAAAAAAAACTTTATGTCGCTTCGTTTCAAACGTCATTCCCTGTCAGAATTCCGAAATAAAGAAAAATAATTTGAAACAACGGTCGAGATCTACTACATTATCCTTGGCTAGTTTTAGTTACTCCGAAACGAGTTTAACTAGGGTGGCGCTAGAAACTTCGCGACTTATTCGATCAAAGTGTAATGTTAAAGGAATGTTCAATCCGAATGCGTATAGAAGAACGAGTGATGTGAACTCACTAATCGGATTTGATAAGCATGTGCCTGTAAAGAGGGAAAATGCTGAATGCAAGATCCATAGAGAAGAAAATAACGACCATAATCAGCTCGCATCAAAAACAATGAAGTCTTTTATCGATTCCTTAGCAAATGTGAGCACCAGAGTTAACGTAAGAAATGTCTGTAATTTCGTAAAATCCAACAAAACTTTGTGTCGGCTTTCCTTGTATTTGTACGTTTATGGCATCCTTAGCTTGATTATAATACTATTGAAAATAAATTCATGCAAATACTGTTTCTTAGGTAACAAAATTTTTCATAATCTGAATTAGAGTCATTTTTTATTATTTCTGTTTTTTCCTTAGAGTAATAAAGATGAATGTACAAGTCTGGTCTATTCCAACGTTGTTTTTTCTTTCTTTAGATCGCTCAATGATTACATTGAAGAAGAACATTAATCAAAGAACTCCCTTCTCAAACGGTTTTAACTTAAAATTGTTGGCGACTAAAAGTAGATATATTTTTATACACAGTAGAAGATGCCGCATCGGACCACCGTACAGAGATCAAAAAGTGAAACTGTTTCCTTTTTTATTTTTTTTTTTAATTCTTCAATTGTTATAAACAAATTAATGGATAACACTAACATCTGATAATTTTTTAGTGCTTGAACGCATTATTTTATTATGCAAAATTTGTCTTTGCTGCGGAATCATTTCTTTTAATATCATGAATAATATCGTGACACAATAGATTGTAATTCAATAATACACAGAGTGCTTCAACCCATCATAGGTACGATGAGAATGTCAACAAAATCTGGCTACGGTTAATCATTTATATGCATTTTAGGCTTCGAATCACAAATATCTTCAAATCAAATTTTCAGTTTTTTAAATACATTTGATATGGTAACCATGTACGTAAATTGATCATTATTATATTCAAAATGGCACATATATACATCTCAAACTCAAGAATAGCTTAAACACTATCTACTGGTACCATTATTGATATTTGAAAAATAACTATATGTTACAATTAGTTAAAAAACGGTCTTCTTCACGTGTTTAATGAACATCATTCGTTCTCACTGAGATTCAACCAGTGATGGGTTCCATGAAACTTTCAGTCAAATCTGGCTCCGGTTCATCATTTGTATGCATTTTCGGCTTCAAAAAATGAAATAACGAAAACCGTAGCTGATGCTGTTCCCGAAATATCTTCAAATAAAATTTTCAGTTTTTTAATTACATTTAATATGGTGATCATGTCCGTAAAATTATCATTATTCGATTGAAAATGACACAGTACAGGCCAAAAGTTTGAATACACCTAAGAATAACCGGCTGAAGTAATATTTTCATATTTTTTGGTT
>CAKNWT010277180.1:0-12547 GCA_932066315.1 Andricus coriarius | reverse complement strand
AAAAAAGGTGCTTCGAGATTGTATCTTAGCAATGTTTAAGTTAACGAAATTGCAGATATTATTCATTGTTTTCGAACAAAAATAATTCAAAGATTAGCTAAGCTTTCTGTAGAGAAAGAGTGCATTTTTCTTCAATAACGTTCTCTAAGATATATAAAACATGTTGAAATTTTAGTGATCTACTCTCGCATAGATTCCGAGAGACATAGAGAGACCGAAAGACAGACAGGCACCTTCGGAAAAGTAGTTTTTTACCAAATTTTCATGCGAGAGCGTGAAAATTTAAAAACATAAATAAAATGCGTGTTTGGACTACCCTTATGCACATTGCGCAACAACGAATTGAATGAATGATAACACTATTGTCGAACAAAATTGCTGAAATATTACAAATCTCCTTCCTCTTTTTCGAGTCCTCAATCCAGTTGAAAGACTTCAAATCGACTCTACTTTCTTTCTAGCTCTCCAGAAAGAAATGCTTATGCAGGAAAGTAGTGTTAGCGTACTTGTTCACACTTCATTTGTACATTTCTTTGCTCATTTTTCAAGATTACAAATTTCCATAAAGTAGCACATTGCAATGAAGGAGTGTAAAAAGAATCTAGAACGCTTTGGACGGCGCAAGGACCTCACGAGCATACGGACCATCCGCAGAGTAGGTCATTATATCGGTAGTATGCATGAGCTGCGTCCAGAACGCACGTGCGAAGAAGCCTACATGCTTGCTCGACTATACCTGTCGTAGTCAACTAAGCATAACTGCTGAAACTGGTTACGTATTTACAAGATCGAACCTTTATCGCCATTTCCATTTCTCCTATGCATACCTATATGTGCATCCAATATCTATGCATTATGTTGCAAATGTATATATATGCCTGTGCATGTGTGTGCAAGATTGCCCGTTACCACGAGGGATCGAGAAGTATTCACTATTTTAATATCATGCCACTCAATGACCTTCACCATGACCGTCACCATCCTGAGAGTCGATTTCTCCAAGTGTAGCGGATATAGACGCACCTAAGGAGAACCTCCATTAATTCGTCAGTTCATGCGAGATTCTGACATTTCTCTACCCGTGCGATCATAAATCCTGGAATGATCGGATATCAGGATGCATACCGGAATATAAATGCGATATTTATATAGACACCTGAAGTGGGGTAATGCTTTAATGATCCCACGTTCCATTTTATCAAACGTCGAGTGAAATTTATTTCCCAGCTCAACGCCAAATCAATAATCGCGAATTCATGAGTTGCGAAAAGTTTGAGACGCAGTTGCTTTAGAGAAGTTAGCAATTTAGTATGAGATTCGAAACTTTATTCATATGATATGATCTTTGCATTCTTTACATCAACTGCTTTTGTGAAAAGCAGGAGTAGGAACTTGATGCTGCGATATTTTAAAGTTTATCTTAGGCAACTCTTGACCCTAAAACCATATGACGATTTTGCGAACTGTACAGGAGAGGCATATCAAAATTGGGTATTTTGTACATATATAGACGTTTACTGATAATGAGAAGCAAATTTTTTTACCTGCGGCCGAAAAGAATAATTAGGACACTCATACAAGATTTCACTTTGGGAGTGCCACAACTTCGAAGTGATAAATTACAGAATTTTAAGATAGAACTTTGTGGCTCAAAAGTATGGAAAATTATATGGAGATAGCACCTTGAGGCTCTGTAAGATGAATATGAAATTGGTTTTCTCTTCAATTGTCATGTATGAAACATAGATTAAAATCTTTACAACGTTGGCATACATTTTAACCTTTCATCATTATTACGTTGGAAGCTGTCTTGAATTTCGCGCTGATTGCCACCTTTTTTATTTGCTAGATAGTAATCTGACAACGGGGCATTAGGTAGCACCTTGTGGTTCTACACATTTTTCATATGCATATTTTAATGCATAAATTTTCCCTATTTAGAAACTGTTTTTAAGAATAAGATTGAAATGATGCAAAGAGATTGCATGAAACTACGTTTTGGTGCCATTAACTCAATTTTGTCAAAAACGTGAGATGACTGGTTCCCATATGGCTCTAGTCAAGGGTAATGAATTGTTTACTTTGATGACTTGTTCGAATTTTTTATACATTTTTTTATACATACATACATTTTTCACAAAAATATTTGTGTTTATCTGAAAAATCTCAAAAATAGTTACAATTATTTTACATTCAAATCCTAATGGAAAGGTATTGGTTTTATATCAAATTTGACTTAGTCAGTTTTCATCAAATCTCCACGTTTTCAGACCCCGTGAGTCAGAAAAAACGATTTTGACGAAGGTGTCTGTCTGTCGGTCTGTATGTCTGTCTGTCTGTATACTGTAAGCACGATAACTTTCGAAAGATTGATCAGATTGGATTTTGCTTTGACACACTTTTTTAAGGACTAAAAATAAAAACGAGTTTCTTAACCAGCTATTTTGGATAAAAATTCAAAAAGTTCAAGCATTTTCAAAATTTTTGAGACCATTTTTATCCAAATTTGAAATTTCTATGTACGGCTATTCATAGTACTCGGAAACTAGAATAATTTATCCTTATATCTTTTTTCAATAAATAGAAAATTGTCAGAGTTATAGCATTTTCAAACTAATAACAAAAAACAAAAACAAAAAACGAAAATGATCATTTTAAGCCAAGCAGCGCACGATGTGAAAAAGTCAAGAGGAGAAACACGTTTCTTTTTTAAAGCTCTACAAAATTACTATAACAACTTTTTACATTTTTTTGAAAAATCAAAAATTCAAATTTCAATTGCACGAAAAAGAATGAAAATTTTCATTTTGTTGTTAAACTATGCAAGATACGACAAAAATGAATAAAATAAATTATGCAACAAGAAAAGATCAACAAATTTGTTATAAATCACTGTTTTATAGGACACGTAACTTTTATTTTATTAGTAAAAAACAACAATAAAAATAAAGAAATTAAATTTCTGGACAAACGACACAAGCCACGAACAAAAATATGACAAAAATTATTTAACCAAAAAAGCTACAAATTTTTTATTACTCATATTTTGATAGGATGCGTAGTTTTTGTTCTATTCGTAAAAAGCAGAATTCAAAATATAGAAAAATTAAATTTTTGGAAGAACGACACAAGCTATAAAAAACGAATAGACAAAAGCTGCTTTTCCAAACAAAAATAAAAACTTATTTAAATTTGTCATCATTAATTTTTTGATAGAACGCCTAGTTTTTCTTTCAATCGCAAAAATAAGATTAAAAATACAAAATACACTTTTTTTATAAAAAGGCACAAGAGACGAAAAAGATCAAAAAACAAAAACTGTTCGACTAAAAAATATCTACAAATTTGTTATAAAAATATATTGAAAACTAAAAAATCAACTTTTTGGAAAAAGGAGACAAGCCACAATAACAATTTATTTAACAGCATTTTTCACCTAAATTATATCTACAAATTTGCTTAGAACCACCTTACGCTAGGATGCGTATTTTTAGTTTAAATCGTAAAAAATATCATTGAAAATAAACAAATTAAATTCATGGAAAACATAATGTGGAAAATTTCGCATTTTTCGACAAAATCGAGTGCGAAGCACAAGATACGTGATGAGAATGTGTTCGTTAAAGCCGAAGGAGCTTTAACAAAAGAGAATTCACAATCAACCAATTACAGTTGTTGATGCTTTAACCTTTCATTTTAAAGGGCCTGCGCACAAATGTGGGGGAAATACAAATACCGAGCGAGATAAATATCATACCAAAATATATATATATACTCTCTATGTACTCGGAAAAATTTAATTCAATCAACAGCATTTTTACTTGATCATTCATAAAATATTGTTAGTGGCCGTTCAACTATTACATTATGAACTTTCGTATAAAGGGAGGGGTATAAAATAATTTTGATGTATTTAACCAATAATTGATCATTTGGTGGATTCAATCAAAACATTTGGTTAAACCGAAAAAATATTTGGTTAAATCAATATATCCGTTTTTGTAGCACAAAATAATTGATGATTTAATAGTTCTCGTAAAATAAAGTACGCTTGTTAAGAAGTGATTCATGTGAACAGTGAAAAGAGGGAAGGAAAGAAAATTAGTTTTTAATACTTGTTTGAATTACTATAATTTATATCAGCGATAATGAACCTAATTACAACAATAAATGAGTTCAATTAGATAATGATTGATGTATCAGAGCTAGAAATACGTACACGAATAACGAGCTGTACAATTTATCGATTTTTATATAAACTTTCAGGGATCTCTGATGCTCATTTCATTATTATAATAAAATTATCTTTCATTTTGAAGAGGATTCTGAACCCTGGTTCTTGAAAACATCTACTAATTAATTTAATTTCATGAATAACTTCCAGCCCTAAACGCATGCTTTGGATTATACTAAAATAGTTATCATATACTCTTTGAAATCAAAAACTCGAGTCTACTCTCAATAATTAAATGATATAGAACCGACCAGAATTGTCAGCCCACTAGAAACAATCGTATTAAAAACACGCCTCTCTTTTTGTCTTGGTTACCTCATCGACAAAATTAAGTTAGAAATCGAGTGTGACTGCAGTCTTTCGTCTGTTGTTTTTCGATTCCTAACTTCTGTTTTCTGCATGTTTTAGGCAAGTGAATACAAAAATTGAAAATTCACTAAATTGAAGCCTTAAATCTTCTTTTCAAAATCAGACCAAGAACATAATGAATATAAAGACGAAAGACTGCAGTCACTACTCGATTTCTAACTTAGTTTATCGCTGAGATAACCACGAAAAAAGAAAGGCATGTGTTTAATTCGATTTTTTAAGTGGGCGGACAAATCTGGCCGTTACTGTACTTGTAATGAATGATAAACATTTTGCATAAGCAAGAAGAACTGAAACTAGAAAAGTTATTGCACAAATTCCAGGTCACAACAGACAACACAGTCTCTCTCTAATGATCACAAATCAAAATGTAGTTTAGTACTAGGACTCTCATCATGAGAAAGAAAAATCAGGATACCATTCAATTCTAATTTTACTAACGAACAAACAACGTCCATGGATTTTAAATTAGCAACTTACTTTCACAAACCCTAAAACCTTTGCCACGTCCCAGTTATGGCTCGTCTAATATATGCAAACTTCTATCTACGGCAAACATAACATAATTGTGTAGCCCGCATGAAATTACATATGTATAAGCTTAGGTAAATATAATGACTTCACCATGTGATATGACAAGCCATACAAGCAATCATTTTTGCACTTAAATTGATTTATTTATTGCTAGTTACTAACATCCTTGTCCTCGATCTTCGTTTTCAGGGAGAAAGCTGTTCGGCGGTTATAGAATAGTTCCGAAGGTGTGCCAACCAACAAATCCCTCAAGAGTCAAGTCCGACGAACCAGCCATATGTATGTTCAATTACGAGTGCACTCGTCGGAACGGAGAAGTTGTTGGTGCCTGCATGGATGGTTTTCTTTTCGGTGCTTGTTGCCAATTGCCTTTAAAGCAGGCCGGAGTCAATAATTTAGAGAAAGTGCAAGGTTCCGATGATTTGCTGAATGTATATGAAATAGACCACGTGCCTGAAATTCCAATCCTCCTCAACCCCGATGGAACACCAGTGGGAACGTCGAGCACATCGCAAACATGGAATCCGACAAAGTCATCATCTTCAAATTCTGTGGGAGGAACCTTCACTAAAATTTCAACGATTGGTCCACCCAACGGACCAAATAGTAGACCATCCCAAAACACAAAAGACAGTAGTCAGAATGCTGAAAAACCTCAAATTAATGGACAAGTTAACTATGCCACCCTAGAAGACAATTTCCCTCATATTCTTGGTCAACAACAGGTTTTAGATGACCTTCAACTACCAGGACTATTGACTCATTCAGATTCCAATAATGATATTCAAGAGCATCAGGATTCTGCTCTGGTTAGTCCAGTGACCACACTCCTCAATCCAAATCAGGTTCTCCAAATTTCAGATCCAGTTGATCAATTGCCTGGTTTATTTTCTCATGGCATTGCATCTAATAACCAGAGTGGTCCGGAGACTATTCTTTTGAATGAAAATGGTTCGACTCTTAATGAGACTTACAATCCTGATGAGATTTTTAGACCCACGACTGTTTTCGTGAGTTCAACAAAACAAAAGTTGAATCAACAAACGACTGTTTCTGGTTATAATACTTCTACTAGCTCTCCTTATAAGGGTTCATCAATTGTGATAAGTTCGTCGACAACGAAGAAAATGACAACGAAGTTACCTGTTTTTACTCAAAAGTATTCTTATTCTGAAAAATTAAGTTCCTCGACACAGAGTTTGAAATCTACGAATGCCTTTAGTGAATCTAAGAGGCCTTTTGGAGATAAAAATACGGGAGGTTCAACTACAGGAGTTACGGATGGGAAATTTACTGCCTCAAAACTAATGTCTACTTTTGAAACAACCACTCCTATGAATCCAAGTAGTTATAGTAACCAGGATGGACTTGTAAGAGTACCGACGATTACTTACGATGCTGGAAATAAGAAAAACGATGATCTTGATCGCGAGGAGATTGCGATCAACCATATCATTTCGATTTTGAATGGTACTACTCCCAGCTCGGAAACTAAGTATACTGCACAAGGTAAGGAAGATTGGCACTTGAGCACATAGTTAAATTCAATTCGATTATTCATTTAAGTTCCTTTGTTACTATATTATTTAGAATACGAATTGTATGAATTTGGAATCATAAAACACGCTCTTATAGAAAAAAAGACAAGCAAAAATCATATTTGTTTCTGAACCATAATCGAGAGGAAAGAATACATTATTTTAACTTTATACTCAGAATATTTGAATTGTAAAAAGTTTGTTCATTTATTTAAAATAATTGTTTGAAGTGAAAAGTAACATACTTTTCATAAAATAAATATAAAAAGTAAAAGTGATCTCGTCGCTTCACGAATTCGACTAATTCAGCGTTCATAATAACCAATTATTTGCATGACAGAAACTGACAGAGCAACTTTTCCCTGTTATAAGTACAGTATAATTTATTCCAAAGTGAATACATAGGTATATATTGAAATGATACAAATATTACAGAAATGATTCTCTTTGATGTGGAATCACAATTATTGTTATCGATTTTTTTTATAAATATAATACATAATAAAACATTGCACCAGAAATAAACATACATGATGATATAATAATGGATCAAAAACAAGATTAATATGATTCAAATTTGGAAAACTTCCAATTCAAGTTATTAATTCAGAATATGTACCTGTGAAAATAATTAATTTTTAAATCTGAATATTTCATACCGATATTTTTCTATTTCAATTTCCGCTTTCAAACTGGTCAGTTTTTTAGTTATGAATTTTAAAGGCCCCTAACAATAAGTAAAAAATGTTGACTTTCAAACGTTTCCAAATTTAAAATGTGTTTTTTCTATAAGGGCCGAATTCATTCTTGACAGAAATATAGAGCAATTTTATGAGGAAGAATATTTAATCAGCTAAAATTTCTAGGTGGTAACAACCTTCTGCAAGATATTGACGTAATCTCTCTGATTAAATTATTATTGCACTGTAAAGTTGTAGATAGAGTAAATTCTAATTGCATTTTATGATCCTTTATGAATTTATTAGAGCATGATGTTCTGTTATCTCTCGTATCATAAAACGTTACATCTGCTCCGTGTTACGTAAGGTAGCGTGAAATAATGCCCGTAAAACAGGAAAAGTGACCTTACAGAGTAATATCACTGAGAATGTCTACAGGGTAATAAATATCGAGGGAGAGATAGCACTTCATGTCTGCGTAAGTCGGTCTCTTTCGCTTTTATGATACTTCCATTTTATGGATGGGCTACACTTTACAGTGAATTTGCCCTGTTATAAACATAAAAGTTAACTCAATTGAAAGAAGGGAAGACATTTACTTCATCGTAAATTTCACAAACATCATAGGCAACGATATTTACTCTTTTTCTTAAATCTGTATTCGCTAATATCAAAGCCTTTTATCTATTATATCAGAATTTTTTCGTGAAAATTCACGGACATACATCGAGAGAAAACTAAAGAGAACATGTCTTTCTAGGTGGAAATACAGCTTCCTCAATACAAACCTGGGTCAGCATTGACGAGACAGCAAAGCCTTCTCCTTTGAGACTAGGTTCCACGAGACCTTCTTCCTCTATCACAACAGAATCATTTCCTTATACCTACTTCAAACCTGTTCAATCATCAAATTATTATTACGAAGTTTCCACCGAATCACCTGGAACCATCAGCTACTCATCCTCATCTTTTGGAGGATCTTCGACTTATCTATCTTCCAGACTCCCTTCTTATACATCTGGTACATTCCAGGGTAGTAGTTTATCAACAAGACCCACAACAAATCCACCAGCTCCAACTGTAATCGTTTTAGGTCCGTTAGGCACCGAGTACACCACTATCACAAGCGAAAAACCTTCTTCAAGACGACCTCTCACAACTCCAAAACCTACTATTAAAAACAATCTTGGAACCAAGAAACCTATCGGATCAACAACTATTACTCACAACATAAGTACAGTCATATCTGGAGCAACGAACAATAAACATGTTGTATCTACAAGTTATATCAGCGTTAATCTAAAAGATGGAACAACGAGTGTAAAACCAACTACAATCAACGATTCTGGATTGATTACTGAGAACGCTGTTTCTGAGGAATCGTCAACTTATTACTCACCCACCAAAAAACCTGCAACTGTTTGGACCACAATTTCAACCTGGACGAATAACAAACCCAGTTTCCACTTGAGACCTTCTAGTCCAAATCCTAACGTGCCTGAAAATGTTAAGCCTACCGATAAGGATACGAGTCCTACAATAGTTACGTCGACTACACCACTTTATGAAGATGAGACAGCAGCACCCGATGATTCCATTATCTTCCCTCCTGTTAGACATCCTGAATTAAATATTTCGAACGCTGTTGTTCAGCAGGAAAAACCAACGATAGTCGTTCAAGGAAATGAGACAGATTATCCAGAAAACTTCATTGTAGGTGATATCCCAACACCCTCATTCATCGAGGATGATGTATTGAAAAATAAGGTGGACTCCTTTGTCAATAAAATCGTCGACTCGTTGCAGGGCAATTTTGAGGATTTAAAGGATGTTGTTTATACTAAGAAGAACACCACTGTTCCTATACCTACGAAGGCACCTGTGCCGAATAAAAAACCAGCTAGTAGTCCTACGAAGAAGCCAAAACCAACTCAAGTGAGTACTAAAAAACCAGTCGTTGTTAAGAAACCAACTCCGGCTCGACCTGATAATCTCTCACCGGGAAAACCGACGAACCAGAAGCCAAAACCAAGTTCTGGACAAACTGTTACTACGAAAAAACCTGCTGTTGTCCAGAAACGACCCAAACCAACGAAGAAAGTTCCTATAGTGACAAGCACTGAAGCAGTTGTTATTCAACAAGAAGTAACCTCTGAAGTTTTGGAAATTACTACCAAGACTCCGGACGTTATTCCAACATCCGATTTTCGGAAAGGTATGTTTTCATACTTCATTCGGATCATTCAACTGAATGGACAGTAAATTAAAGCTTACTTGAAGTGAATTCCTTTCACTGGACTCAAAATGAATTCAATTTAAATTATATTCATTGAATTAAAAAGACAAGGTTGCGAAAATTAAAGTAAATTTAAACTTGAGGTATGTCATACATTTTGTAGCATCCAGTTTAAAGTTATGGAAATATAATGAAAATGTGTATGTTGTTACACAACTATAGATATTTTAATAGAAAGTGAATCACGTTGTTACTTTTGAGCATTATCTCTCATTTTAAACTTCTGCCTTCAAAGTTAACCTTCGAATGACCCAATTCGACTTCTCGGCTTACATCATTAATTCACTATAATTAAAGTTAGTGAACCTAGTTTTGCTCCACGGTTACCAGGTCCTTAATCATTTAAATGGAGACTGAAAATGGTCTCTTCAATTGATGCGACTAAGGAATATTGAAAGCAATTTAAAATTCAATTGGAAAACATCAGAACTGGCAAACCGAATACACTTTTATAACTAGAAATCGATGTGAAAATAGAAATTGAAAAAAGTCTCGTAAAAAGGTTTTATCTTGAATATGAAGTTACCTTTTATGATATTATGGATGGAAAATTTCTATTGAAATGTGAGGCATTTTAGAGTCATAATAAAAGATTCTAACTTGCTTTCTATTTTCTGTTACTAAAATCGAAACTCTCAAACTTTTCCGATATGAGTCTGGTGAAAGGATTTTAATTTATAATTGTTTCATATTAATTATTCTTGTTTTTATTTTATTTAATAGCTTGTGGATTGAGGCCCCAAGTAAAAAAAGGAAGAATTGTAGGAGGAAAAGGAGCAATTTTCGGTGAATGGCCCTGGCAAGTTTTAGTTCGAGAAGCAACCTGGCTTGGACTTTTTACAAAAAATAAATGTGGTGGGGTCCTCATAACGGATAAATACGTAGTTACAGCTGCTCATTGTCAACCAGGGTGAGTACAATTTTGAGACAAAGAATACAAATTCATTTAATTTAATTATTTGTCAAGTATATGTATTTCCATTCATAAAAATATGGATTTATTTTTTAATTTATAATTATTATTATTTTACTCTTTTAAATTTGATTTGGTTAAAGAAACTTGCTTGAAAAAGTTGCTTAAATTAAATAGCATACTTATTGGGTGTTAAATTATGCAAATTATAATCATGTTATCTCTGGGCCGCGACCAAGCAATTAGCTTTTATTTTTTTATTTTATTATGCAATTAGCTAATATGTCTTTCGTGACACTAAATGCCATTTCGAAGTATTATATTTAATGTATTTTTCAACAGAAAAATTAAAAATTATAAGATAAAAATCACCCTTTATGTACAAATATTTATATTTTCAAACAATGAATTCTTTTAATAGAACTTAACAAACACGCGCACTATGCGTATTTTGTATTTTGTATTTGAATGTGTTGAAGAGAGTTGTTCCGTTAAGTTTTTTATTGAATTAATGAACATATTATTTAGATAACCTTGCATTTCAAATTAACTAGAAAGTCGAGAAAACCTGGAAATGTCAGCGAATTTTTTTTAAAGTCAGGGAATTTTTTTGACAGCTTGCTCAATTTTTATTTAAATTTCAATATAAAATTGAATAACAATGATTCTCTATTTGTGGAAGTATAGCCTTCTATTATTTTAATTACCTATTTTGTTAAAAATTACCTTTATTTCAATACATTTTTTTTGCTGAAAATTTAAGTATCATATTGAACATTCAACAGTTTGGTTTGCAATTTTTTCTCTCTCTTGACTGAAAAATCTTTTTCAGTTTAAAATTGAACTCATCTTAAAAGGTCGTCTTTTTTAGTTGAATTCAACTGTTTTTGATTGAAAATTAAATTTTGTTTCGGTTGAAATATCAAATACAACATTTTTCGTTCAGTATTCATCTTTTTTTATATGAAAATTTAGTTACTTGGTTGAAAGTTAAACTTTTCTTTTAAAAATTAATTTTTTTGGTTGAAGGTTCATAATTTTCATGAAAAATTCATCTCTTTGGTTTAAAAATAAACTATTTTGTGGAAAATTGGTCTTTACTTTCGCTGAAAATTAATTTTCTTTACTGAAAATTTACCTATTTCAGTTGAATATTCCATCATTTTAATGAAAAATTCATCTTTTTGGTTGAACATTAATTTTTTTACCTAAAAATTCAACTATTCAATTTTTGGTTAAAAAATTATATTTTTTGTGTGGAAAATTCGTCTTTTTTTGTCTAAAATTCAACTATTCCAGTTGAACATTCATAATTTCAGTTGAAAATTCATTACTTTGGTTGAACATTAATTTTATCAACTGAAGATTTAACTGCTGAATTTTTTATTGACAATTTATCTTTTTTAGTTTAAAATTCATGTATTTTTTTGGCGGAAATTAATCTTTTGGATTGAAAATTCAACTAGTCCAGATGAAGATTCATTCATTGATTTGGTTAAAAATTTTGGGGGCTGTAATGTTTAATTTATTATTCCTGATGGAAAAATTGAAACAGTAGATATCTTCTTAACTAAAAAGAATCTCTTTGGCCTCTGAAAATTATTATAAAAAATTCTTAAGATGAAAATTTCTAATTTTTAAAAATCTTTAAAAATTGAGAATATTCTATCGCTAATATATTAAAATATTTATTTTTTGCCAGAGTATATTGTATAAACTTTACAGGTTAGTATAAATATTGAAAATGTAGTTTTTAATTTTAATCGAGTTTATAAAAAACATATTTTTCGTAGCCAAGCTACTAATGTAGTTTATGTAGGAGAATAACTTATTTCTACAGGCCTCATAAATTTCAAATAAATTTAGAAAGTCTTGCCAATCATCATAGGTACAAATGACTCTGAACTCTTGAGAATGTGCATGCGTTTAAAATACCTTTTATTAAAAAATTGAAAAAAAAACTTTAGCAATTCAAATATTCAG
>CAKNWT010277148.1:0-15323 GCA_932066315.1 Andricus coriarius | reverse complement strand
AATTCATTGGTAAACTTATAGCCTGCTGTCCGGCAATTAAATATAGTTGGATTTATACTAAAAATTTTGAGAGAGAAAAATTTTTAGCGCTTGCAAGCTCGAACAATAATTACGATGCTGTAGTCAAATTACATTTAGATAAGGCCGATTTAGACTGGTGGAACAGTCATATTCTTTCAGGCTCAAACTCTTTGTTTACGATGAATTTCTCACTGGAAATTTTCTCAGACGCATCCCTCACGGGTTGGAGTGCTGTTTGTGGGAAGAAAAGAAGTCATGGTTTTTGGACAGATACAGAAAAACAATCTCATATTAACTATTTAGAATTAAAAGCAGCTCTTTTTGGTTTGCAATGTTTTGTAAAAGATAAAATCAATATTAACATTTTATTGAGAATAGATAACGCGACTGCGATTTCACATATTAATAGAATGGAAGGGATTCAATACACAAAACTCAATGCTATTGCACATGAAATTTGGCAATGGTGTGAGGCGAAAAAGATTTACATTTTTGCATCATATATAAGCTCTAAAGATAATTTCGAATCCGATTATGAATCTCGAAGATTAGAGCCCGAAACTGAATACGAATTAGCTGATTATGCTTATGATAAAATTACTCTCTTTTATGGTAAGCCAGAAATCGATTTGTTTGCTAGTCGTACGAATTTTAAATGTGATCGTTACGTGTCATGGAAGAAAGATCCTGGATCGGAATCTGTCGACGCATTCCGTTGTCGTGGACAAGGCTAAACTTTTATGCCTTTCCTCCATTTAGCATTATTTTAACAGTTTTGAGAAAAATTCAAAACGAAAAAGCGGAAGGTATTGTAGTTGTGCCACACTGGCCCTCTCAGCCGTGGTACCCGCTTTTCCAATCTTTGCTGATGGTCGATTCTATCACATTTTTACCTGATAAGAGTCTCCTGATTTCTTGTAATAGAGAACTGCACCCGCTTTGGAAAAATCTTACCCTGGTGGCCGGCAAGTTATCCAGCAAGCTCTAGTGCGACAAGGCGTTCCCGCTTCATCGTTGGACCTCTCTATTGACGCCTTCAAGCCATCTGTGCAAGAAGTCTTGTCCTTTTTAACAGCAGAATTTGATAAAAATTTATCTCATAATTCTATCAATTGTACAAGATCAGCCTTGTCTCTAATAGTAGATTACGACCTTGCACAGGACGAGAGGGTAAAAACATTTTTCAAAGGGGTAAGCAAAATCAGACCAGCTAGGCCTAAGTACAACTTTACTTGGGATCCCAAGATTTTACTCGATTATTTTAAATCACAATACTGTACAACGGAAATGTCTTTGGAAGAGCAATCCTGTAAACTAATTACTCTTGTCGCTCTTGTCACGGGTCATCGCATGCAAACTTTCTCTTTGATTAAGATTGAAAACATTCAGATTTTTGATACGAAAGTTGTGACAAAGATACCTGCGCCTATTAAAACATCGCGAAAAAATTTCTCTCAGCCGATGCTGGTCTTGCCATTTTTTGAAGATCAAAGTATATGCCCTGCCTTTTCTCTAATTAAGTATATGGACAGTACAAAAAATATTCGAGGATCTATTAAGAATTTATTTATTTCAACTTAAAAACCTTTTAGGAGTGTTACTTCTCAAACTTTAAGTCGTTGGGTCAAGCAGATTTTAACTGAAAGCGGTGTCGATACTACGATATTTTCATCGCATAGTACTCGACATGCCTCGACGTCTGCCGCAAAACGGTCGGGTATTAATATAGAACATATTAGAGAAACTGTAGGCTGGTCTAAAAATTCGGAAACTTTTGCTAAATTTTATGACAGAAATATTGATCCGGATAATAACCAATTTGCGCTTTCTATTCTAAACGCTTAAAGCCATTTGGCCAATATTATTTACAACAACTTGTATATTATAATTTTTTATTGTCTCTATTTACCAATGATAAATCTATTAGTGTAATAGCTTCATTTTCAGTAAATCATTATTTTATAATTATTTCTTGTATTATAAATCATTGTTCTCGATCCTGTTAAAAAATGGATCCAAGAACAATTGTATTTATTAAATGGTGCCGTTAAATTGCTTTCAACATCTACGATTTGATCTCGAGGAAGAAGGCGCGAAATACAATTAAACAATTGAATGAACTTACCTAGTGGAATTCAATTATAATTGTATGAGCGCCTTCTTCTGAAGAGATCAAACCCGCCCAAAAGAAACAATATCCCGATTATAAATATTTATAATGTACCCGATCTATTCTTCTTTTAACGGCAACACTTTCAAGAAATGAGTATGGTAAGTATACAGTATATGCGACATGATTAATTTCTCTCTTTAAATACTGTGGCGACATCGGCGTAAACTAGACGTACTACGATTTAATCTCTTCAGAAGAAGGCGCTCATACAATTATAATTGAATTTCACTAGGTAAATTCATTCAATTGTTTAATTAAAAATGACTTGGGTATGCACTACGACAACTTGGACATGTTCGGCTTATTCTCCGCACAAATCTTAACTGGCGATTCAAGTTTGAAAGATATTTTTTATCTGACGATAAACCAATTCTCTTGCTAGTAGAACGCAATACATGTGTGGCCGTGCCAGCCCGAGGTCATATTGTATTCTCAGCACCCAATTGTGACGATTACACAGCCATTAATAAATGTTTCAAGAGTAATTTTCACGAAATAACTTTAGACTTTGTGAGCGGAAAATGTCCCAAAATAGGAAATATTGCAGTTTTTGGTAGAAATCATGCTAGAAACGTTTTATCGTTTCTGATTTTTTAGACATTAATTATTATTATTCATTAAGCTAGACGTTTTTAAGAGAATAAGTTTTTGAAGAATAAGAAAAACTCTTCTTCTGCCCGGATATGAACCGTGAACGCCACTGTCCATGAGTGGAGCGTAAACCAATCACGCCACCGAGACATCAGCAGATATTTTTTTGTTCTGCACAACTACCTTTTTACAGGAATGTACTATACGAATTTCTCCACTGCGACAGATTTACTATTTCTGATCAACGCAGGTTTAATCTAATTAATATTTGGAAGATGTTATTACCATTAATAGATGTTAACGTCCAAGTTTTTAATTTTAAATTAATACAAATTTCGCTATTGAAACGATTACTTAGGTTTAAATCCGGCCTGAGACAGATTTTGTCTTGCTCTTTATTATTTATTCGTCCGAGTTAATCGTTTGTATATAGAAATTTATATTAACTAAAAATGTAAAAACTGGAACGTTATAATCTAATAATGATTATAACATCTTCCAAGCATTAAATAGATTTAAAATTGTTGAAACAATTATTCTTGTTTAGACAAAATATTTTCTTTCTTCTTTCACTATGTCGCTCATCAATCAGTACTTTCTTGTCTCAACGAAATCGATCTAAAAAACAACTATCCATCACGAATATTAGGGTATCAGTTCTGGGATAGAAGAATACTGAATGCTTATAGCCACACATAGTGTCAGAGATTCGAAAAAATTAGAATTTTCTACTCAATTGCTGAAATGAAATTTCAGCAAAGTAGTTAAACTTTTGAACGGGTATTCGAATTTTTAATCAAAAAGAGTAGTTTCCTGCCACAACAGGAGAATTGAAAACTAAATATATGAATTTAAAACAAAATTGTTAAAATATAAACTAAAAAGAAAATATTACAAACCAAACAGGTGCATCTTCAATTATTATAATTAATTTTTGACAAAGTATTTCAACTTTAACCTACAAAAAGTCGATTTGTTTCAAATAATTTGAAAAAGTCAAACGATGCTAGCCCGGTAACGTTTCCCAAAGATTTTCCTTTCCAACATGTTTACATGCTGAGCGCAGTTTTCTCTGAAGAAATCAATTTTTTATGTTTGAACAAGATGTTGACTAAAATGAAGTCTATAGTGGTTTCGTTTTGAAATTAAACTAAGGTACGCATGTTTTGAAATGTTATATGTTCAAGTAGGTTATTGGCCTTTACTCACACTAATTACATGTATATATTTTCATAATTCATGGTAAAAAGCTTGAAAACTGTAAGATTTTATTATTTTTTATTAGAATATTTGATTTGATTTGGAGCGTAAAAAATAAAGCACAAGTATTTTAATATATTATTTTTTGTTCATTATTTCACATTGACGTTTCTCTGTAGTCTTAATCGATTCAAAGAACTTTCCTTTTTAACTGTTCTTTTTGTTACATACATAGTTTCTAACCATTTAAAACTAATACATTTCATTTCAAATATATACGTGAGTAGTCGTCTCACATATATGTGAGATAACGATTACTCACGTATATATTTGTACTCTGATGATGCAATGGAATATTCTGTAGTTACATTTGTTGACCCACTTACTCACTGAAGCATTAATCAGTTTTTCCTCTACATTGTGAAAATGAAGATGCTCCATACCTTCGTTTTCACTCTGGCGGTTATATTTCCTTCTATTGGTGAATATACTAATATAATATATCATTTTTATTATATTTCACATAATACATGCATGAATACGGTCATTTCTCAAGCCTGTCGAGCGAACATAAAGTCTTCATTCCCAGCTTATATTCATATAATCGACATTTGTATATTTACATCGTCAGTAATTATGATGTGAAAGCACTGTTGCCGCCGAGCGAGAGATCCCGATAAACGAGACGGGACGAGACATACCTCATGTCTCGGTATTCCCTGTCTCGTATTGCCTTGTCTCGTGGCGTCCTTTCTCGTTCCTCACATCGATTTTTCCGAGGAATGCGATATATGTGCGTTAATGGAGTGGACAGCTTGCAGCAGCGTTCTATTGCCACTCTGACGCGCTAATGCTAATCAGCGTTCTTTAATAAATAGTTGAAGGCTAAATCTGATTACATATTATATTTGTTTGGCCATTACAGAATAATTTGGTATCAAACACGATTATGTTACGATTTTTGCAAAGATTTAACTTCACTCTATTAGTATTTTGCTTTGTTATTATTAATATTTTATTTTGCCATTTATAACAACAGAATATATGAAACAGAAATGCGTGAAGGTAAAGAGATTTTCAAGTGATTTGTAGTTTATCGAATTGAACACATATTAAAATATTTGAAATGTTTGTGAAAACCTTGAAATATTTGGAAATGTTCGCGAATTCCTTAAATCTTTTAAAATATGCAAAATCTATGTGAAATCTTAAAATTTCTGTAAAATATTTTTAAATCTTTTAAAATTTTAGCAAAAGCTTTTATATCTTTGTGAAATATTTTAAATAAAGACCCAGGTCAGGGTCAAGGTCAGTTTAAGGTCAAAGTTACAAAATTCATCGCTAACAAATTAAGTCAGGGTACCTACAATTCCTCGGGGTTGCTGAATTCAAATCCGTTGTTCGTTTGGTTTGACCTGGAATTGACCTTGACCCTGACCTGTTGAGACCAAACGGACAACGGATTCAAATTCAGCGACCCCGAAAATCTATACGTATCCTGAATCATTTGGTTAGCGATGAATTTTGTAGGTTTGACCTTCAATTGACTTTAACCCTGACCTGACGAGACCAAACGAATAACGCATTCGAAATCAGCCATCCCGAAAACCTATACGTTCCCTGACTTATTTGGTTAGCGATGAATTTTGTAGGTTTGTCCTTGAATTGACCTTGAACCTGACCTGATGGGACCAAACGGACAACGGATATGAATTTATCAACTTCGAAAACCTATACTTACCCTGAATTAATTGGTTAGCGATGAATTTTGTAAGTTTGACCTTGAACTGACTTTGACCCTGCCCTGATGGGACCGAACGGACAACGGATTAGAATTCAGCGAACCCGAAAACATAAGACCCACCTAGTCTGGTCCGTGTTACAAGGGTTTAGATTTCGTGGTCCTGTGTTATTCATTAAAGAACGCTAATTAGCATTAGCGCGTCAGAGAGCACATCTCTCGCGTACCTCGGAAAACGCGAGGCCCGAGAATACAAGACGGAACCGAGGAATGAATGGTGCAAAAGCTAGCCAGGCTCAGTATTCCTCGTCTCGCACGGCATCACGGCGTCATAGATATAATGGCCATAACATACCAAACAAACTTGAAAAGCGTCTCTTGAAGTCAGCACCTACGGCACTCACTACAAATCTACACATAGCAATTATTCTTTTCTGCCACAAAATGGTTGCATTTTTAAGAAAAGAAGAAGTTATTTGCAAATGAGATTTTTTTTTAAATACTTTTCTTAGACATCGGAATAATTTCAATACCAAAATGGTACTGGAAATATCTAGAAGTGACTAACGTGTACGAATAAGTAGACTTATGTTATTTTGAATTCAAAAGAATTCCATGAAGTTTATAAGGACTGCATGTGGTTTTTAACGAACTCAAAGTAAATTCCAAAAATGAAAACCAAACAATGAGCTGTGTTAAATGCGAACACAGAATCCCTAATTTATGATTTTAAAGTATTTTATATCAAATACGAGAATAAAGTATCAAGCTCTTTTTGAAGTTTTTAAAACAAAAAAACAGAAATGCTTTATATCTTTTCGCAGCATTAAGTTCGCAGTCAAGCAGAGATTGTCTTGATACACCCCGCCCGGTTCGCTGTCGCTCTTCTCCTTCTCTTCGTATACAACAGGCTCCTGAGGAGCATCCTCTTCTTGCGAGGGACAGGTCACCCCCTGATAGGCCTACTTCTCCTAAAATTCTGGGATACGCACTTGAACAACTTGGATACATTCGGCTTATTCCCCACACAAATCAGCATCTACGCTTTGAATTTCGAAGATACGTTTTCCCTGCTGGTTATCCAATCAGATTGCGGGCACAAAAAAGAAAATATATTCCCGTGCCAAACCAAGAACATATTGTATTATCAGCATCCAATGGAGACCTTTTTGCAATATTAGATTATAGTGGGATTCTTCTTGGAATATATACGACAGATAATGCTAGATCGAGAATCAAAATAAATATGATGAGCGGCGCAGTTTATAATTTGACCCCAGATGAAGCGCAAGATTGTCCAGTGGGCAAACGTCACCCAATCTTCCCCAAAAGTTTCATTAAAGCTTCAGCAAATAACGATTCACTACATTCCGAATGGAATCCTAATATCGAACTTAACCCTGGTTCTTCTCCTTCTGACAGACAAAATTCACCAGATTGGACTTCCCGTCACGGGCTTCCTCCTAATGCCGAAACCAGGCCGCCTCCTGGGCTGCCGCCTTCACATAAAGTACTTGGATATACACTTGAACAGCTTGGATACATTCGGCTTATTCCCCGCACAAATCAGCATCTACGATTTGAATTTCGAAGATACGTTTTTCCTGCCGGTTATCCAATTAGATTGCGGGGAGAAAAAAGAAAATATATTCCCGTACCAAACCAAGAACATATTGTATTATCAGCATCCAATGGAGACCTTTTTGCAATATTAGATTATAGCGGGATTCTTCTTGGAATATATACGACAGATAATGCTAGATCAAGAATCAGAATAAATATGATGAGTGGCGCAGTTGCTAGTTTGACCCCAGATGAAGCGCAAGATTGTCCAGTGGGCAAACGTCACCCAATCTTCTCCAAAAGTTTCATTAAAGCTTCAGCAAATAAAGATTCACTACATTCCGAATGGAATACTAATAGCGAACTTAACCCTGGTTCTTCTTCTTCTGACAGACAAAATTTCCCGAATTGCACTTCCCGTCACGGGCTTTCTCTTGATACCGAAACCAGGGCGCCTCCTGGGTGGCCGCCTTCACATAAAGTACTTGGATATACACTTGAACAACTTGGATACATTCGGCTTATTCCCCGCACAAATCAGCATCAACTATTTGAATTTCGAAGATACGTTTTTCCTGCTGGTGAACGAATCAGATTGCGGGCAGAAAAAAGAAAATATATTCCCGTGCCAAACCAAGAACATATGGTATTATCAGCATCCAATGGAGACATTTTTGCAATATTAGATTATAGCGGGATTCTTCTTGGAATATATACGACACATAATGCTAGATCGAGAATCAAAATAAATATGATGAGCGGCGTAGTTGATAATTTGACCCCATATGAAGTGCAAGATTGTCCAGTGGGCAAACTTCACCCAATCTTCCCCAAAAGTTTCATTAAAGCTTCAGCAAATAACGATTCACTACATTCCGAATGGAATCCTAATAGCGAACTTCATCCTGCTCTTTATGCCAGCCCCAGGTCCTCTCCCGGAAAACTTGTTTCTGTTCAAGTACTTGGATGTGCAATAAAACAACTTGGCTATGTTCGGCTTATTCCTTGCATAAACCAGAAGCAGCAATTTGAATTTCGAAGATACCTTTTTCCTGCCTATGAACCAATTCGAATGCGAATAGATCACACGAACTATGTGTTAGGGTTAAACCAAGAATATATTGTATTATCAACATCCCGTGGTGAGGTTTTTGCAATATTGGATTATAGTGGGACTCTTCATGGAATATATAGGACAGATGAAAGTAATGCGCGAATAAAAATAAATATAATAAGCGGCGCAATTGATAATTTGACGACAGATGAAATAAGGTGTTGTCCAGTAGGAAAAAATCACCCAATCTTCCCAAAGGGTTTTATTAAAGCTTTTGAAAATTTCGATTCACTAGTGCCAGAATGGAATCCCAATGGCAAACGCTATCCTGGTTCCCCTTCTTCTGCGAGACAAATTGGATCTGATCGGACTTCTCCTCAGTAGCCTCCTCTTCATACCAGGCCAGTTCTCCTCCCGGCAGGACTCCTTCTCATACGTTACTTGTATATGCACTTGGACAACTTGGATATATTTCGGATTATTCTGGAGCCAAATCTGAACTTGCAATTCGAATTCGAAGAAACTATTTTCCCGACGATAAAGAAATGCGATTGCTGGTAGGAAATGGTAAATTTGTATGTCGCTAAACCAAGAATATATTGTGTTATCAACATACCTGATGAAATAAAGGAATGTCATGAAGTCAGATATTACCCAATCTTTCCACACCTTTTTATGGAATTTTTTGCAAATTGCGATTCACTGCAGACTATTTATAATTGATTCAGTGCAAAAATTGTAAAATGAAACTTAATCATCCTTGTAGCCTGAAATTTGATAAAAATTAATTTAAAACATTAAAACATCATTGTATTTTTTTCTTAGAACTTTCATTTAAACTGCTATTATTAAAAATTTTATGTCAATGCAAAAAACAAAACTTTATACAAGAAATTATGACTTTCAATATTAAGAACCTATGAAAGAGCTCGAATTACTATAATGTACCTGCGGTTCATACGGTCAAATTAATTTTATTCATTTGTCCAGTTTTGTGGGTTCGTGATTACCATCTTATTAATTCAAGATGTTTCTTTCTTCGGCTGCGCTGCTACCGTCGAATCTCAATTAAAAAAGTGTTTTCTTTTGAATAACTGACTCACTGACTCTAGTTTTGATTTTGATGTATTCCAATTGAAAGAAAATGAAATAGAAAACAGATAGTAAAATTCCAAAAGATTAAAAAAAACACAAGCGACATCATATTCGACTTACCCTAACCTGTTGCCACTGCCACACTTCATTCGCTAGGGGGAAGGAAGGACTGTGCAACGAATAGATTTCTCCTTTTTAAGAAACGATGTAACTTGTCAGGTTCACACCTTTCTCTGGACCGTTGCACTTGGTTGGCAACTGGACTGGGATCGATTACCCATTTTTATTCTGGGTTCAGTAAGCTCATTCGCAGAATCTAAACATCCTTGACGGTGGAAGGCAATCTCTGCTAGTTCCGAATTGAAATGGCTATATTTCTGTACGCCTCCTTTTTATGATCTTATGAGCATTAATACCGTGATGGCAATCTTCTTGTTAGTGTGACAGTGTTATTTAATTCTGCTGACTGTTCCCTGTCGAGACAGTAAATCCATTCCGCTAGAGTATTCACCTTCATCCAATATGTGTCGCACTGGTATGAAATTTCGATATCGCTGATTTTAAACGTGTTTTGCGTTGAATGGAGCAGCAGCTTAATTTCGCAAGTTATAATGGATGGTGTCACTTGGATGATAATATCTACCTTGCAAAGATGATATTGCTGAATGCATATAATACCGGGCAGAGTCCTACGTTCCAGTTTGTCCATCTCGAGTCAAACGACCTTCAACTGATTTTTAGCAACATCATGTTTCTTAGTAAATTGGTAAGATCCGAAGATGTTAATGCAGTCTTCGCCGAGTGTCTCTTTGCAATTCTCCAGTGACATTTGGTTCTGTGTCTATAAGTCTCAAGGAAATTATGATATTTTTGAACGATTGGTGCTCTGCAAGAGATTGGTTAAACTGGTTTATTGATTTTTCTGTATCCTTCGGATTATATTCATGAATCACATCATCATTGCTGCTCCGCTGTCCACCTTACGTGGGCTGATATCCAATACGACTTGTTGCAGACGTGGAAGGTCTTTATGACGAAAACTTAAAGCTTCTGTCTAGAAGGTGCTGGTTGCTTCTTCAGTTCCTTCTATCCCTTGGTGGCCAGGAACATAATTCTATGTTACCTGTAAGGAGTCTGAAGCAGAGTTTAATTCTAAGAATTCGTCTTTGTTGACAACGGGCTTTCGTTTTGCAGTTTTACCGCCATTCTCTTCCCATGTACGCACCCAGAAGGTTACGCTGCCGATGAGCAACTTGGAATCAGTATTAGTTCTAGCCTGTTGCATTCCTGAGCCTGTTGCCCTCTGAGCGGCTACATTGGCCACTTTGATTTCTGCCGCGTTGATTGTTTGGCTTTCTGTAACTGCTTGCGAGACGCTTAGGGGATAGCTTCTGCCAAAAAGTACGCCAATTTCATCTCAGGAGTTGCCTTTCGAATCAGGAACCCTTGAACCGTCAATTTATACATCAACATAGGGATCGCATAAAGAAGGTATGCATGGAGCCTTTGGGGCTCAACGCGGGGGTGCACTTCTAGGTGTTCCATTTCCTTTGGAGGTCGATTGCGCATGTTTTACCTCAGGCAGGACACTGTGACTTTTTCTAAAAACGGGTGCAACAGAATCTTCATTATCCCTTTCTTCAGATGATGATTGCGATTAAGAGAACTCTCTACTGCAGGAGGGCGTTTTTGTGTTTTTGAGTCTAGGGTTGCGATTTCGAAGCCTTGATGCAATTGTGCTTCCGTCCATGTTAGTTGCCTTCAAACCGCTTGGATGTCGGAAACTGTTGTCTAGGTGCAGAACTGGCCTTGCCTTCTTTCTCGGAATCATCTGATGTCCTGCTTGGGGTTTGGTACTCTTGTCCGGCTTCTTCGTAGTTGGGTTCGCAGGTGGCTTGGGGAGAGTAGACGGTTTCGTTTTACTTGGATTTAACTGGCTAGACCTTTTGAGACAGGGCCTCGTCCTAGCGATTTAATTTACCTACATTGTATTCGCATATAAAATCATAGTTTTTAAATTTTATTCACCACTTAAAAAGGCTGGTGCCCGGGTCCTCAACATAGATCATCCTATGAATGGACTGATGACCACATGCTTATATCAATTTCGTTCGGTGAATGTAGGGCCGGATATTTTGCACTCTATATAGTACCGAAAGGCTTCCTCCTTATCGTATGTCCCTTAGTTTACAAGAGATCATTGCCTTTGATTAATAGGCGATAAGCATGTCCATCTCGTCCTTTTCCCGTGATACGATGGCTCCCACAGCGTGCTCTGAGGCATTTGTGGTGAGTTTAAATTTTTTTTTGAAATCCGAATATTGAAGGGAAGGATCTCGACAGAGGTAATTTCGGAGTTTATGGAAACTTTAAGGAGGCTCTATTTCCCATCTGTATTCAATATTTTTCTTAACGAGATCATTCAAAGGCTTAAATAACTTGGCGTAGTCTTCATATGTGACCTAGATATACCACTTCTTTTCGCAAGGTGTCATAGTTATCTAGCTGCAAGTCCAGGTCAGCTTGCCGTAAGCGTGTGAATAGACGTTTCAACATCGCGTGGTGTTTCTTAAGCGTTTCTGAGAACAGCACTACGTCGTCAAGATATCTTACACTACAGATTACACTATTTCTGTATTAAATGGCAAGATGTATTCAGCCTCTATGACTTTTTCGTTGAGCGCCCTATAATCGATGACAACGCGGTATTCTTTTGTCCCCAGGCATCCGGTTTCTTAGGTATAGTTTGAACGTTTTTCCTCTGACTACTTTTTTCATACGGTGCACTTTTTTTGCTTAAAATATTTATTTTCACTTGATTCTTTGGAATTTTGTAAATGCTTTAACTCAGGTAATTTATTTTTGATCGAAATTAAATTCTTATACAAAATGTCCGGCTACCGAACCTGAACTTCAGTTTAATACAGTGACACAGTATATATAACGAAATCCAATCCAACATGTAAATTCTTTCGAAAGATATCGTGCTGACAGACTAAAAGTCTACTGCACAGAACACACACACACACACTGTGTCACAGACCAGACGCCCACCCATTTTAAAATCTAAAATACTTTTGGCTCCCACCGGAAGTGGTCTATTCTGACCCAAAGTCATTATTTTAAATGGAATGACACATTTTTCTTCATTGATTACGATTCGAGGGTAACAAGTGAGTAACTTTTGTGGAAATTTTTTTTTTTCGAAATCATCGTTTTCCACCTGAAAATGCCTTTCGAAATGTTACTGTTTTCCTACAGAGTTAGAGAAGTCCAAAAGGCGCAGAGCGTCAGTAAAAAATTAACAAATTTAAATTACAAGTTTTTCAGTATTTTTTACTAGATCTAAAATTTTTAATTAAAACAAATTTCGATATTAAAACGATTACTTCGGACAAATGAACTTTAAAGAACAAGAAAAAACTCTTCCTCAGCCCGGATTCGAAGCGGGAACTCCACTATCTATGAGTGGAGCGTTAACCAATTACGGCACCGAGACATCAGCAGATATTTTCGTGTTCTCTACGGCCACCGTTTTACAGGGAAGTACTGTACGTATTTCTCCACTGCGACAGATGTACTATTTTTGATCAAGCAGGTTTAATCTAATTAATATGTGGAAGATGTTATTACCATTAATAGATGTTGACGTCCGTGTTTTTAAATTTTTATTTAATATAAATTTCGATATGAAAACGATTACTTAGGTTTAAATCCGGGCTGAGACAGATTTTTTCTTGTTCTATGAAATTTCAACACAGTAGTTAAACATTTGAGCGAGTATTTAAAATTTTTAATCAAAAAGATTAGTTTCCTGCCAAAACAGGACAATTGAAAACAAAACATATAAATTAAGAACAAAATTTTTAAAAAGTTCAACTTAAATAAATTATTTTAAACCATACAGGTGCATCTTGAATTATGAAAATTAAGTTTTGAAAAAGTATTTCAACTTTTACCTTCAAAATGTCCTCTTTTTTAAAATAATTTCAAAAAGTCAAACGATGCTAGCCCGGTAACGTTTTCCAAAGAAACATGGTCGTTAAGAGGTCGGTTTGATTGAGAATGAAAGAGCGAGGCAGCATCGCAGGGATCAAAGAATTGTGTCTCCCAGATTGTTGTGGGTCAACATGATGGTAGGAAGCAGATAATTATTTAGCATAGCGTGGTACGCCTGAGTGGATAGTGAAGCGCTCCAAGTAAAAGACGCATTCTGGGACACTTTATATGATGCAACAAGTATTTGCGATCATGGTGAAATAATCATTCTACTAGGAGATGTGAATAGATGGGTTAGCGTCCAACTTCAGGGTAAACAAAGAATGATAGGTGATTCTGGGGATCCAGGAAAAATGATATCGGAAAAAGATTAGTTAGCTTATGCTTGCAAAAGAGCTTATTTATTACAAATACTTGGCTTAAGCCTAAAATGATCAACATGTACACCTGGTGTATATGGGATAGCCACAGTATATTGACTTCGTTTTTGCTGATGAAAGACTAAGAGAGCAAGTACAAGATACGAGGGCCATATGGGGTTCTGAGTGCAATACTGATCATTAACTTCTAGTCTCCAAAATAAGCTTAGGTCAGGGATGGGAATGAAAGAAAACCAAAAAACAAAACAATCTCGAATCAACATTGAGAATTTACAGAAACCGGAAGTGCGAATAGACTTTCAGAATAAAATAAGCGAATGCATAGATGATGTAACTTGAAAGGCGCTAATAGACAATAAAAATATAGAGAACGCATCGGATATGATCCAGGATGTCATTGTCAGGAGTGCGACTGAACAGGATTTTGACTAAAATGAAGTCTATAGTGGTAGGTTATTATCCTTTGCGCACATTTATTACGTGTATATTTTCTTCAATTCAAGGTAAAAATCTTGAAAACTATCATTTTTGCTTGTTTTCCGGTTAGAATATTTGATTTGATTTGGACGTCACAAAATAAAGTAAACGTATTTTATCATTTTATTGTCTGTTCTTTATTTCATATTAACTTTTCTTTGTAGTTTTAGATGATTAAAAAAACTTTCATTCTTACCTATTTTTGTTATTACATATATAGTTTATAACTAATAAAAACCAATGCCTTCTATTTGAGATGAAAAGTTGATAATTATAATAAAAATAATCAGAAATTTAAAATAATATAATGAAGGACAATCTTGACACTAATAACGTCGTTATCTCATTTGTTGATCCTCTTATGCGCTGAAGCAGCAATCAGTTTTTTCTTCATTGGGAAAATGATGATGTTCTACACTTTCGTTTTCACTCTGGCGGTCATATTTCATTCTATTGGTGAATATACAAATATAATACATTTATCATTTTTATCATATTTTATATTATACATACATGAACACGGCCATTTCTTAGGCCTGTGGAGCTACATAAAGTTCCCCTTTCAAGCTTATATTCATATAATGGCCATTTGTATATTTATGTTGTCAAAAATTATGATGTTATAGACATAAAATGGTAAGTGCACGGGTCTCTAGACAGGTATCTGTGATCGGACGAATAATTATTTTCTCCTAAACAAATTATTATAATGTTATTGCACTTATGTGAAAGAGGTTGACAATTATTTTCTAACCTATTGTTGAAAATTTGCAAACTTAAACACTTTTTTATATATAGCCTTCCAAAAGTGGTTTCCGACCTTAGAATCGTTGTCCGACTACCCGTACATTTACGCTATAATTCTGACTTGCAGAAGGGAATTTTGAAAAATTTATAATTTTGAGTTGTAATAAGGAAACGTTCCAAAATAAAAACAATTTGAATTTAAAAGGAGGAATTTTCGGAAAGACTTCTGATTCGGGTTTCGAACAGGGTCTTTTCATACGCAAATTCTAATTCTAATCCGAA
>CAKNWT010277104.1:0-11120 GCA_932066315.1 Andricus coriarius | reverse complement strand
TATATATATATATGCACACAGGTCGGAAAAATGCATGATCCAAAGAGAAAGTAGGCCTTAATGATAAATGTGATAATTTCAAATGAGTATTTTTCGGCCCAAGTTATTAGAAATATCCTACATAAATATCAATATACCAATACCTCGTATGTCCCACTTATCATAATAAAACCGAGAGTGGACTAAAAAGTAGAGACAATTATTTTCTGGTATAGAACGTGTGCATAACTGATATAAAATTAGATGTAACAGATGACTTTGCGTACACAGAGAGATATTGGTTTTCAAGAAATGTATCATAAGTGTTCAATTTTAAATATAAATTCAAAATTTTAGTATCTCTTTATCAATTGTAAAATTTGAACGTTATGAAAATATAAGGAAAAAATTGTATGTGAAAAATAGTGTTCTATCTCTTTGTATGCGTAAGGTCAAAAACGTATCACTACTTTTAAGGCTAAAATTCTAAAAACACCTGGAAAATGTAAATAATTATATTCTAAACTGTTTATTGTATAGATTACACTATGTTACTTAGTCATTATTCTTTCTTCTGTCAATTCACTCTGAAATGATAACGCAGAAACAAAATCGAAAATATAATACTATAAATAAAAATTGTTGTCTTCTTTTATTTTAAAATTATTAATTTTATCACCCCACGTTTTATTTCCTACAACATCAAATATTTATAAAAGTGAATTTACTCTGCTTCTCTTTGAACCATAGAAAATAATAGGATTTTCTAGATTCCTTCTCTACGTCAAAACACTTTGCCTAAATGCACTTTTTTTTAACTTGTTCTCTTGTGCACCCGGATTTTCATCATCATCCACGGATAAGTAAAGTGCCTTTGAGATGCGGATGTTATAAATTAATTTAATACGATGTTTTAAATCTTTTGAACAGATGTTGTAGGTACAAAATTAGGTGCATGATGTGGTTTAGAGTTCGTCTTTTACCGCTGTTATCCTTACACAGCGGCCACGAGCGTTAGAGGTGACAACAGTCGCCTCTGGATGCTTTCTTAGAGACACCTTCGGCGACTCCATATGTTTTTAGTTGCTTTCTTCCTAATGGTCTAGAAAGTTTCTTACAATGCAACAGTTATTTCATAAAACCGCCTTCTGAGCTGCTGCCAGTACGACAATGTAGACTATTCTACCTTTTGTCTCTCGCATCGCGATGTCGGGTCGATTGGCTGGGATTCGTCTAGATAGTCACATCCAAATATAAGATATAATCTTTGTTTTCTAAAACTGGCACCGGAATGTATCTATAGAAAGGCATCCATTCTGTTAAGACTCCTAGGTTTAGGGTAAGTTCTTGATGTACAATGCCCGTTACATCATTATGTCTGCGTATATTCTCTATGAACTATTACGGGACAACCATCAGTAATGTGCTCGATCAATTCGTTGGTATCTCCACATAATGTGTTATAAAGCGCAACATCTCGCTTGCTGTTAAAATAGTCTCGCAACTGTATAACTTGAGACTTACAGAGTTTCTTGGCATCTATAACGCCCCTGCTTCGTCATTTCTACGCGAATGGTTCTGTTTAACCTTTCAAGGTCGGTGTTCGATCATTTCATGAGCCCAAATGAGTACGTGAGGACAGGGATGGCGTATGTGTTGATTGCCTTGATCTTTTTTGCCGAGTTAAGAGGAACTTTCAGGATCAATCTCTAGTCTTGTAGTTCACTACCGGACAGTCTACAAGGCAGTCGTTAGGCTTCTTTTAACTATCGTATGCTGAATACCCTTACATTCGAGAATACCCAGGTATTTATATAACTCGCCCTCAGCCATTGCCTCTATGTCATTCTAAAAACGCGTTCTCTTACTCTGCGGTCCCTAATTCGCCCTTGGTTAAATGCACTGTTCTGCATTTATCTATAAATGCACTGCTCTGCATTTATCTAGTCTGAACTCCATGCGGGTATCATTGAAAAACTGCTGTCACATCGATCACATTCTGCAGTTTGTTGTCTGAACTAGCGTAGAGCTTCAGGTGATCCATATATAGAAGGTGGGTCAGTTGCTGACCATCCTCATTATCATATATTCTAAATCCATAAGACATGCATTTAGTTTTTTGTTCAATGGGTTCTACACTAAACAGAACCATAGTGCACTGAGGGAGTCTTATTGAAAGATACCCGTTGTAATGCGTATTAATCTAGTTCTCCTTGGTTGTCAATAATCAAAATACTTGGTTCTTGTACCCCAAGGCATCATCGCACGACTTAGAAAGTCGATGATGCGTGGACAGATTTTGTAAATTTTTAAGACTTCAAGCAAACGGTCATTTTGTGTGAAAGGAAACACTTGCTTGTAGTCAATGTATGCCATATGCAAGTTTCTTTGATGTTGACGAGCTTGCGTCATAGCAACAGCGTGTATGGTGGCTAGATCTTTACTGCCTCGTGAGTTTTTACAACATACTTTTTGTTCTTCTGTAAGGATATCATTCTCATCACAGTTAGAATATACCTTATCTGCAATTATAGCTGTAAGGCATTTATAAATTGTTGGAAGGCAGGCTATCGGTCGCAATTCAGAAGGATTTTGGGTATCTGGGTTTTGAGATTTTTCGTTGCTAGTTATGATTTTTTTGCGTTTTTTTCATGCAAATTCTTTTTAATACATCACATACTACTTTATACTGCTAATTAGATGTAAACATGAATTATTTAAACAATGTATTATTGCTTTTAGAAATGTTCTCTTAGAATAGAGATAGAAAGTCGCGGTTTTTTCAAAAATTGTCCACTTTTTGTCCAATTTTTAATTAGAGTAAGGTAATAGTTAATTATTTTTTACCATTTATTATTGTTAATAATATTATCGTTAAATAATGCTAGAAATAGCCATTTTTCTGAAAATTTCTACTTTTTATCCATTTTTCACTTGGAGTGAGTTAATATTTAATTCAACTTGGCAAAAATAATTCTTTACACAAATTATTATTGCTTATCACTATTGTCTTCTATAGTAATGCTAGATACTTGCTGTTTTTTCTGAAATTTTCAACTTCTTGTCAATTTTTTACTTAGTGAGGTAATAATTAAGAAAATCTGACAAAAAACATTGTTTAAATAATGCATTATTGTTTATAACTATCTTCTCCTATAGTAATGGTAGATAGTTGCGGTTATTTCTGAAATTTTCAACTTTTTGTCCACTTCGTACTTAGAATGAGGTAGTAATTAAAAAAATCTAACAAACCTAATTGCTTAAACATATTATTATTGTTTATAACTATCTTCTACTATATTAATGCTAGGTAGTTGCGGTTTTTTTTCTGAAATTCTTAACTTTTTGTCCACTTTTCACTTAGTATAGTAATAATTAATGCAAGTTAAACAAAAAGATTTTTTTAATAAATTTATTATTGTTTATAACTGTCTTCTCTTAGACAAATACTATGCAGATGACATAGTGTTGCTGGCAAGAAGCGAGGAGGCCTTAAAGGAGATGTAGAAGAGGTTGAGAAGATACCTGGGTAAGAATAGGTTAGAACTGAATGTGGAAAAGTTCAAGGTTATGGTATTCAGGAAAGGAGGTGGAAGGGATAAAAGAGGGGAGAGGATTGGAAGGGGAAGGCGGTGCAGGAGGTGAAAGAGTTTGCGTACCTGGACTTCATGTTTTTGAGAAATGGAGGAGTGGATGGTCACATAAAAGAAACAGTGAAGAGGGCAAATGTGGTGACGAGGCAGGTGTGAGAGTTGGGAAAGAAGTTGTTTGCAGATGATTTTGGAAGGAGAATGAAATTGTTCGTCTCATTAGTGATGAACGTGCTATTTTATGGAGTGGGGGCGTGGTGGTTAAAGGGAAGTGAGGAGGTAAATAGGATACTGGAGATGTATGTAAAGTGGACCTGGAGTTAGCAAGAAATACGCCTAATTATATTGTTAGGAGAGAGACGGGGATAACGAGTTTAGGGGAAGTCGGGCGTGTAAGTATGAGGAGAAATTTTTGGAAGAGGGGGGAAGTAAGCTGGTTAGGGAGTGTTCGTGGGAGAAGGAGAACAGAGTTGGGGAGGGAAAGATGGAGGTTGAAAGAGCAAGGTATTTTAGAAGGAATGGGTTGCAGAGGGATGAAGTGAGAAGGAGGAATGAGGAGGGGAGAAAGGTGTATGAGATGGTCAATAAGAACGGCATGAGAGAGGGAAGGCAGCAGGGGAGGAGAGAATAAGAGGGTCAAGGTTTAATGGGAACTATTGGTATATTATGCCAAGGGAGAGAGCGCAGTATTTGTGTGAGAAATGAGAGAAAGGAAGTCAGGAGCTTATAACGACGATGAGATGTGGGTGCATGGAGGGCTTTAATAGGTTCTGGTTTCCTAGGGAGAAGATGATGTGTGAATTATGCCGGTACTGGCTGGAGAATTACGAGGGGGTGGAAAGAAATGGGATAAGCATCGTGGCCTTACTGTATAAAAGAGGGCACAAAAGGGCGGTTGCATGGATGAAGGGAGTGTTGAGTAAGATGGAGAAGAAGAGAAGGAAGGAGGCAGAAGAATGGAGAAGGAGGGATTGTAAAGAGAGGAGGAAGTAGTTATAAGTGAATTGTAAATATTGTAGATAATTAGTATAGAAGTATTAGGTATTATCCGCGGAGGCAGAGTTTGGCAATGCGAGGCAAGGCGAAACATAAGAAACAGATATTTTAAACATGCTTCAAAGTTTCTACATGGATCCCAGGGATTCCCCAGGGAATCTTCAGTAAAGGAGGTGGGTAGGGCTGATATTAAATTATGTGCAATACCAAAATTTTCATTTACGCTTTGCAATAAGCTTCTAGCTGTTATTCAAAACAAAACTTTTACAAATTGTTTACAGAAATAATCCTCCTATCTACTCCTAATTCGTCCATTCTTTGTATTTATCCCTTGTGTAAGATAGCCTTTTTGTTTGAAATAATTTTTTTTTAACACTGAGAAAAGAGAAAAAATAATTCACTTACAATAGTATAATCGTATTTAAAAAATGATTCTTGTTGAGGTTCACTTATTATTTGTTCATAACTAAAAAGTCAAAGTAAAACTAAATATTTCAGAAAAAAACAACTTTCCAACATGACTCTAAGAAAAGATAGTTATAATCAATAAGCAATTGTTTCACACTCAGTAAAAAGTGGACAAAAAGTTTAAGAGTTGAGAAAAAAACCGCAACTTTTTAGCACTTATCTAAGAGAAGATAGTTGTAAATATTAATAAATTGTTTGAACAACTATGTTTCTAATTTGCATTATTTATTACTTTACTTAGGTAAATTAAATAATGCTAAATTGCATTAATTATTAACGCATGCAAACTCTGTGGTGCCAGAAACACCCAGAACTGCAGCACGTTTCGCATCAATCTTTGCGAAATCAATACGACTACCTCTTGAAAAATGGATGCTTTTCTTCGTGAGGATATCTCGGAGGAGTCCGACCACGGAAATTGTGAGATGCATAAATTAATGCCTCTTTGGAAAACCAGATTTACTATCTCATCTGGAAAACATCGTGTGATCACTAACAGCGTCACTTTTCAGAGAGGTGTGTTTCAGGGCGACACCATGAGCCCTCTCCTCTTTTGCCTCACATTATTGCCACTACCTCTCGCACTTCGCCATTCCTAAGGGTACCTCTGCGGCAAACCTGGAAATCGAAAGCATAAAATCACTCATGTATATTACATGGATGGTCTTAAGATCTATATGCTAAAAATAAAGAGAAACTACATCTAGCTCTAGACATTGTCAAAGAGTACACTCAAGAATTTGGAATGGAGTTCGGGTTAGAAAAATGCGCCCAGGTTTATTTGAAGAAAGGAAAACTCAATGGCATCCCGGAAGACCCTGAGCTCGTCGACAGAAGCGCTATACGACACCTTAGCGCTGGAGAGACCTATACATACATGGACGTGCCACAGAGCCGCAATCAGGACGTGACATCTATAAAGGATACTCTCCGATGCAGATACAAACGACTGATCCGACGGATTTGGTCTTCCGAACTGTCGGCGAGGAACAAATTATCTGCGACGAACATGCTTGGCGTCCCGATAGTACTCTATTTATGTGGAGTGGTTCCATCTACGAAGGACGAGCTTAGATCCCTCGATATCGGGTCCCGAAAGGTTATGCACATGAACAAAAGCATGCACCTTAAATCTTCTGTTCCGCGACTTTACATCTCACGCCGTTAAGGTGGTCGCGGAATACTAAGGGCCAGTTCCACCAACCTCGGTTAAATCATTGGTTAACTGACGGCCAGTTACAATGAACGCTATACGCCATATTTAACCGTCGATTATCGGTTTAACCGAAGATAAAATTTTTAACCGAGGTTGGTGAAACCGGCCCTAAATCTTTAATGTCTTCGCAACAGGATTATTCTGGATACAGCACATATAGTCGCAAATGGTCAAGACCCTCTTCTTAAAATGGTCAGGAAACACGAAGAAGTGGGCAAAGGGGCGTTTCTCTATAAAGCAGCGGAGGAGGTTGCTGAAATACTCGGCCTTGACTTCAATATCAGGGATGAGCAAAGTGCATCAAATCTTATACATCTCGAGTACTTACTCCTGAAGACCCGGATTCAAAAAGCGCAGGAGAAAAACTTCCGCGAGCAGCTCCTCGAGAAGAAGATGCACGACATCTTCCACCGAAATGTGGAGGATCTGTGGATGTCGTATGAGCCGTTTGCTTTTTATGAAACGTTTGCTTTCCTTAAATCACCCGGATTGAAGTCGGGCACATAGGATTCCATTTTAGCGTACCAAGACGGTGTCATTTCCACTCTAGCATACCATCGCAACATTTTGAGTCAAGACATTCCCGATTATAGCTGCAGAGAATGTCATGCACAACCCGAGCATCTAGGACACATACTTTCTGGTTGTGCAACTCATGCGGGAACGACCTACATCCAAAGGCACAATGCGGCACTTAGAGTGCTTAATCACCATCTCTGTCACTCTTACGGCATCAGCCCAAATACCGCTCCGCTAAACGCTCCTCGGGAAATAGAGTCAATTGTCGAGAATGAGAAGTGTCTGATATAGTGGAGCTTCATATTCTCGACAATTGTTTCTGTTGCGCACTCGAGGCCTGACATAGTTCTTCTTGACTTCGAGAAACGAACCATGTTCGTTATCGAATTTTCGGCACCAGCTGACAAAAACATCATAGCCAAGGAGAATGAAAAGAAAGAGAGGTATAAAGAACTAATAAGGGAGTTACATCGGCACTTTTGGAGGTACCAAGGTTTCACTGGTTAATAGCCTGCAAAGCATCCCTGCGTGTCAAGAAAATGCTAAGACACTTGCAGGGAATATGCAGAAGGCGGTCTCCTTGGGTCGCTTCGTGTCCTCAGGGTGCACGAGATTAGCACCTGCTCCCAGCGAAATCCTGCGGTTGTCCTTATGACAAACTTGTAACTATATATACAGAGTGTCTAAAAAGTCCCGGGGCGGTTGGGCGTACGTTATATACATACATTAAGTAACTTTACATTCACCACCACCACCACCACCACCACTGCGTCACCGTTGCCGCTGCCACCACCACCTCCTTCACTATAGCCACATCGACAAGCGCGCTGCTATATAAACTATGGTGTCATTGATATAATGCCATTAACACCCTAAGCAGCATCAAGATGACTTCTACTTGTCAAGATTGTCTAAAAGTCTATTCCCGATCCGATGCCCTAAAGAGGCATCAGATGTACTCATGTCAGAAAGGACAACTCCAGTTGCCAGAATCTTGAGAAACGACTGAAAACAATAACAGCAGTGAAAAAAATGACAATAGTAGTAGTGCAGTAGTGACCAAACCGCATGAGGTCTTAAAGCGCAAATGTGTCTCTCTCAGAAAAAATGCTGAATATCATGATGTCTTTGAGCCTTTTATGACTAAGAAAACAAATAAGGAAGATGAGACAAAGGATGCTATTGATATGAAAGATGGAGATCGAGATGAAGATGGGAAGGTGGATGATCAACAAGAATTGGAAGAAGATCAGGAACATAATGATGATGATGTTAAGGAAGCTCTTGATCATGTTGATTGTAATAAAGAGGAGAAGGAGAATGCTGGTGTACAAGGCGTACTCTCAACCAAGTCGAGAATGCTGCTGTATGATGCTTCATACAGATCCTAACAAACTTGTAGATGCTTTGCGATTTTACATCAACTCTCGTCATTCATTACAAAGTCTCGAGTGTCGACAAATTGTCCACATATTGCGTCAAAGAAACATAATATTTTAGATAGCATGACCATTGTGAATTTGTGCTTTTAACTATGTTTAATCTGTATAATTACGTTTAGAGATTATTTTGTTAAACTAAGTTAAGAATCTACATTGTGAAATAAGGTTAAGTATTTTTGCTTGAATAAACAAACATTTAAAGTTATTAATGGTCGAAATTTATTTAAACCTGTTCTCTTAGTTAAGTATTAGTTAGTAAGATTCGGTAGCACTCTAGTTTCTTTAAATAGTAGTAAAGCTTAAATCATTAGCTACTTAAATTATTGATAGATGACACTGCTATACATTTAGTAAATCTGTGAAGTATCGTTCCTTATAGCGTTGGATATTCACAGACCACGTTGGGTTGGTTTCAAAATCCGATGTACTGCTGGCTGTTCAGTGCTGGACTTCTGCAAACGTCGTTGGGTCGAATTCAAATTTCCTGCTCTTGGTACTCATTCAAATTAGCTTAAACTCTCTTAAATTGATTAAATTGATTAGATAGAATTTGTATTTAAATATGCTTATAATTTTTATTCTGTATTCTAATTTAAACAGTCATCAAAACAAGAAATGTAGTAAATAAATTTTGGATAAGTCACCTGATGAATTAACCTCAAATTTCTAATCTTTACTACGCATGAGAAAAGTCTGTTTTGCTTTTGGTAAAACATTTAAATTGCTACCCCCTCCTCAAATTTATATTTTTCAGATGCAACTTTTAATTTACCGCAAATTTAACTGACTTGACGCTAGCGCCATCTGTTTTCAGTAACAAAATATCGACTGGTGGTTTCTTAGCATGGATACAAACCCAAATCGTCAGTCGGTGAATGACCCATCATTGTTTTACCAGCATTTAGCTAGGATTGTGGTTGAGCTGGAAACCCAGTTTGTAGTATTCGTACCTAGCAGAATCATGAAAGTTTTCGAGGATGCTATATACGAGGTTACGCTTGCGAAGATGGAGGAAGCAGCCAACAATGAAAAACTCTATTTCTGCTACTTCGGAGGACCCTATAATCTTTTTGAATTTAAATATGTACAATAATAATCTTCTTTTGTAAATTTTGTGTACTTAAAGTTTTTGAATAATAAGAATAAATAAACATTACAAAGGGAAAAACTGTGTATTTGGAATATATGCGCATCAATTCACCTCAAGCAATTTAATATTACTTAGATTTAATCATTTAGCTTGGAACAGAACCGTATTACAGAATTCACCAAAACAGTACCTCGTTGCCCTGTGTGCCGTGCAAGTGTACTGCACTGTCTTAGGTAACATATATTTATACTACACAGCTCTATGTAACGTAAAATACTACTGCGCATTAGTGTGTGCTATAGAATCCTACTGCGCGTCCATACGTATCATAGAAGTCCACTGCGCAGTCTTGTGCACCATTAAACTGTACTGCGCATCCATATGTGTCATAGAATCCTACCTAACATTTACAACTCTAATGTGCATCCATAAGTATTTTCGAAGTGCACTGTGCATCTATAAGTGTGGTAGAAGTGCAGTGCGCAGCTGCATGTACTGCAGAACTCTACTGCGCAGCTTTATGTACCGTCGAACAGTGGTGCGCATTCATATGTGATTCATAAGTCTACTGCGCATCCATAAGTGTCCTAGAAGTATACTGCGCCGCGGCATATGTTGCTGAACTCTACTGCGCAGCCATATATAACAGCAAACTTTACTGCACATCCATGCGTATCATAAAAGTCTACTGCGCATCCATACGTGTCGTAAAAGTGTACTGCGCAGCTGTATGTACCATATAACTCAACTGCGCAGCCCTATTTACAACCGAACGGTAGTACGCATGTGTCATAGAAGCCTACTCCGGTGAAGCAAACCGCTAAATGTTGAATAACTCAACTGCGCGGCCCTATATGTCTTTACCTACATTCGAGAAAGAACGGTCGAACTTTCCAGACGGAGTTATTGCTTTTGAGAATCCATGCATCGAAATATCTACAAGTCTCGGTCGTTCCTTCTCGAATTTAGCTAAAGAATACACATCTAATATCAGTGGTTCTAGCAAATTGATGCAGGTAGAGCCCCGCGTGGAACGAACCTTGTGGAAACTTTGATCGAACTTTCCAGAATATAAGCATGTATTTTCCAGCGCCGTTGATATATCGATTCATCTTTCTGCAAAGCAGTTAGAAACTATGTTCAATATCGATGCTTCTGGAAAGTTTACGGATATTGAAAACCTCAAAAGCAAGATCTTATATTCAAGCGTTCCAGGAACTTCGATGTATAGAAAATAGTCAGAGTACACGCCAAAATTTCTAGAAGGTTCGATTATTTTCCGGGAATCCCCAGAATTTGACTATTGGTTGGTATTGCAGAGACCCACCTCGTTAAGCGAACCACGAATCCATTCCAGCTTTCTAGAAATTTCGATGACTTTACGAGTACAAATCTAAAAGGTAATATATCCACTTTTGTTCGCGTCCTTTACGCTCACGTATTGTGTGCGGGATGTTGGAGTTTGAACCTTGAGTTTGGTGCCTAGGAAAAAGGGACACATGCATGGTCCTCCCTTAATGAGTGGGATAAGTGCGTGCTAGAGAGGGGGAGAGAGACCCCAACGGATCAGTATCGAACGGAGATTTGAGGCCTGCAGACGTTAGAAGGTTCGAGATTGCGACTGCCTGCGGTGTGCGACAGGTGTGAATACTCTGTACGTGATGGTGATGTGCTCTTAATTTGTTGACCATGGAATGTGCTCTTAATTTGTTGACCAAGTGATGTGCTCTTAATTTGTTGAACAAGTGATGTGGTCTTGATTTGTCGACCGAATGATGTTCTCTTTATTTGTTGACCCGGTGATTCTCTGTTGAATGGTT